>JAUZNK010002860.1:0-11229 GCA_035046665.1 Euphysa ruthae | reverse complement strand
GAATCGAGCAAAAAACACCGATTTGATAAAATTTCTCGGCGTTTTAATTTATCAGAACTTAAGTTGGAGCAAACATATCAGAATATGAGAAACAAAATTATCTAGGACAATAGGCATTTTTTATAAATGTAGGTATTTTTAAAATCCTACTTCACGAAAATTATTGTACTTCAGTTTTTTTTTTCTACTGTTATTTATGCTATTCAAACATAGCTTGGGGAAGTACTTGTAAGTCCAACTTTAAAAAAAAAGCGTGTTGAGTTTTAAATTTTAAAAGAAAACATGAAAGTTCTAAGCTGTTGATGCTAGAAATGAAGATTTTAAATGTCTACCAAATCAACGTCTTTCAAATGCTAACGTTTATGCGTCGTTTTAAATCTGGACTTTTACCTAAAAGTTTTGATTCTATTCAAACTTTCTTTTAATAAATCAAAGCTAAGAGACTCTCTTAGCTATAAGTTATAGAGGACCAAAGTTATGGAAAGACTTCCCAGATAAAAGATTAAAAGACAACGAATGTAGGCTTTCAAAAAAAAGTATAATTTAAGAAATTATATTTTAATTTATACGTCGTAGTATTATAGTTTTATTTTTTTCAAAGAATTAATAATAGTGTTAACTTCATGATAATATATTATCATTTATTATATTTAAAACAGGGGGTATGTGAGACGATCGCTCTAATTTATTTCAGACATATATCAAAAAAAAATAAACGGAAACAATAATTTTTGACAAAATGTTTTCCTAAAATTTTATTACTGTTCTAATAAACGAAAAATATTTCGAAGAAGATACAATTTTGCTGGTTCCAATGCTCTGTACTAAGTAGCTGTCCATCCGTGAAATAATATTTAAAAAATTCAAATACAAAGTTTTTGTTGTTGGCTCTGCTCGCAGAGGTCAGACTTCGGATTAAAATAGTGACATTATGATTACGATGGATAGAGCGTTTTTCCCTAAAAGTTAAACAGAAAATAATACACTTTTTGAAAACGGGTATATGAAAGCCCAGAGGCTGGATCAATGCTGAAAATGAAAACTTAGGGGCCAGGCAAATTTTGAAAGTGGTAGCGATGTGGCCTGGGAGGAATTAATGATCAAGACCTGGGGTTTGCTTGGGGGACAGAAGCCCCTAAAGTTGAACCAGAGGTTATGGACCCGTTATTGGTTCTATTTATTTACATCACGTTTATTTCGGTGTATATACCAATTTCGAATTCCATTTAACTAGAAAGCAGTAATGTTCTTCACTCTTCTGAAAGATTTAGGCCGGAGTTTGGGTTAGTTATTTTGGGTCTCGTGATTCTATAAACTGGTCCCTAATATAGGAGTCTGTGAATATTTGGTTGTTTTTTTAGATACAAGGCAGTTGTATGAAGTATAGCAAGAAAATGAGTTAGATGACTTAAACAAACCCTAGAGTATAATACATATTTTTGAGGAGACCTTTAATTCATCAGTTTGTTTAGGCACATAGACGGAAACCACAAGTTCATTAAGTGGCGGTTATATAATGATTCATGGGGGAATAGATGGGCTTTCCAGAACAGTGGTATTTTTAAATGCTGCATCAAATAATAAAGCTGTGACATCATTGCAGCAATTTTTACTTGCGGTTGAGCATTTTAGGGTTCCATTGAAAATTAGAACATAGAATGTCAGCGTTGCCCGTTCAATGTTGAAAAGATATTGACCAGATCAGCGATCATTTATTACTGGAAAATTTGTTGCCAACCAACGAATAAAACGTTTTTGTGTTAATACGTGCATATATGTCGTCAAATTATTTCGAAACATATTTATTTTGAAACTGAGAATATGTTGAACGTAAACAACGAATTGTATTTATTTGCCCTACAGCTTTTGTTTATTCCACGGAAAAATCATGTGTTACAGATTTTAGAATCACTTGGAAACACCATCCTAATAAAGGGTTATTCACGAAAAGTTTATTCTGATAAATTTTTTTTCAAAAGAAGTTTTTATTGCTGGTTTAACTAAAAATATGCATGTTTGCACCAATTATCGTTCGTAATGGTTAGTTACCGGTTTATTAAACGAGGTAATAAAAAACTAAAATATATAACAAGTATTGTCAACAACGGTACAGAATAAATCAAAGGTGAAGTGGAAAGTTAGATACACTTTTTCATTGTTAAAGATACAGCATGGAAAAGCAAGGTAACTTCTTTAAAATATAGGTTACAACCTCACAAGGAGCGCACGAGTTCTGAGGATAACGAATATTTTCTTAAATACAAAAAAGAAGGGGAATGAAATCTAAAAATTCCCTGACAATGAAATTAAATAAAAATAAAGCAGGAACAAACTTACCCTCTGGAAGGTAAATTATAATCCCATAGGATGAAATATCGGCCAAGATATTTATCATACAACCACTATATTGCTGTCCTAATTCACAACTATTTAGCACACTTTGATATTCATTTATTCAAGCTTGCGGAGATAAATTTGTCTTCTATCGGTGATTACTTCCAAAATAATTAAATTGTTCTTATTTTACAGTAATTTTAATTTGATATTATTATTGCGTCATTAAGTATGTTTCTTTAAAGTTGATTAATTTACCAACCCTTTGCAATTAAATAGATTTACAGACATGCTCTGAGTAACTACTGATAAAAAAAAATCGAATGGTTTCAAATTTTTTGCATTAAAAATAAAGAATTGAGCCATTCATACTATTCCAAAAACCCAATTTATTTATACCACTCCAAACACCCAATTTATTCATACCACTCCAAAGACCCAATTTATCCCAAGAACAAAACCTAACACGAATTTTTAAAATAAATATTTTAGCAAGTTTTCGTCTCTGAAAGCGTAAAACGCGGGCTTGAAACTATCTGAAATCATGCCACCCTTTTTCTAATGAATACTTTTCATTTATTCACTCAACTTAGTAGCTGTGAATGTAACACATTTTTGGTCACAAATTTGGTTCCACAGAACAGTTGTACAGTACAGCAATAAAAGTCTACTAGAATTGGGGAAATAGTTGAATCTCTGCTTTGTCGGATATCTATGCCAAAGTAATTCTGCAACTTCTTTATAGCTTTCTGTGTTGGTAACTTTTCCGCCTAGTGTTTTTTCAGACAATAAAAATTTGTTTATCCCTTTCTTTTGTTTGAAAACATGGCGCTATTTTTATATATTTTTCTTCTGCCACTCGCACATTCCAATTTTATAACAGACACTGCACCACTGACCGTTAATTTTCGACTTTTAAGGCGCTAAATTTGCACTTTAAACTTGTTCTGTCGATATTACTTTTCCACTTTGATATTTCACTGTCAGAAAAAAATAGGAAGATGGTAGAAATATCAAACGTATTATGATTGTTGCCGTTATTGAACTTTTTTTTTGAAAGATGAAGAAAGATTTTGAAAGATTTTTTAGAAAGATGAGAAAAAACGGTGCTTCGTTCCATCTTCTGCAACAGCTTCTGAAGATATTTCTCCATTATTGTAAAATTATTTTTTTAAATTCCAAACTGATTTTTCTTTTATTTATATTTATTGTATTATTTATATTTATTGTATTACTTATATTTACTTTATATTGTCTATGCATTAAAAGCATTGATATACATTAAAGGATACTGTTTATCATTTCAGTTAAACAACTGAATCATTCCTTTTAGTCCATGAGCTGGAGGCCGGAAAAGCGGCGTTTTGGCTCCGGCGAGGCGATAAATGGTAGTAATGTTTTTCAATCTCTACCATTTATCTAGTTTACTTAGTGTAAAAAGGCCTCAAAGTCCAGCTTTTCATATTCTTGGGTTACATTTGTTACCTCTACTACTAATCACGTAAAATCATGTAGCATAAAACAATAAAAATGTCGCCTTTTTTATCATATAAATCGAGTTTTACTTCATTACAAATAGTAAATTCCAGGAGTTAATGAACTTAATTAAGATACAAATCATGTTTTTTGAATCAAATTTTTGTTTTATAAATCATATTTGAAAATTTGAAAATTATTTTACGATTTAACAATAAAAATTGTTTCACATTTACATGTTTTTATATCAACTGTAAACCAAATCAGCTCACAGTTTTTAACTTTACCGGGGGTAAATTACGCAAGATATAAAAATTTTTTTTCTGAAAACTAAACTTTCAGAGATAGTTCTGCATTTGGTCGAAAGTACTTGGAGCTTTTATCGGAAAAACTGTTTTCAGTTAATACTATCCAAGAGAAGAGCACAGAAAATAATTCAAAAAGCTGTTTGAGGAATCTTAAGAGAACAATGGAACGAAATTACCCAGAGTTAAAATTCCTAACCAGTCATGATGATGAACTTATAGTATATTCAACATTATATTCTATTGGCGATAATATACTGCATTATAAATGGAAATGTGAACTGTACAACATGTTTAAACTAAATGAACCTGAAAAAGTAGTAGTTACGTGTGCTAAAGCAATTTAATCAGATATTAAAAGTAGCGATTACAAGATGTCATGGCCTCCACGTACCAAAGAATTCAAAAGAGAATTTGTTTATCATTTAGTCAAGACCTGTTTCTTTGCTGTTCACCGTGGTAAAGTTCTTACTCCAAAAAGTGTTATTACCTCTACAAATAAAGTTATTAACCAATAATACAGAATAACTACAGTTGCTCAACTTGGGCATGGGGTATTATATTATATGTCATTGAAGTAGCATACTAAAAAGATTAAAAAGAGCAGTGATAGTTTAGTTTTTACCTGCAGAACACATTAATTATCAGTTATTGTGGAAGATGATATTGATTGAAACCTTGACGGGTAAGTGATTTTTATTTGAAATTAAATTAGCAACTCTGGAAAAATTATTGTTTAACCCTATTCAACATGGATTATTTAGTCTACAGATATAAAATGAAAGGCGGGATACGCCCCCTGTCTAACTCCAGAAATACCCGTTACTTTCTTCTCAAATTTTATGTGAAGTAAGTGAGTGAGTATGGAAGTCAGTGAGTAAAAGCAAATAAGGCGAGTTAGGGAATGAGTAATAATTACCGTCAGTACCAAACTTATATTTTTGAATGACTGCTTTATTACTTAGGGTTTGGAACTACTCATAAAGTGAATTCGATCATAATCGAACCTAGAAATTTTAGAGAAATCTTTCCTGTATTAAAGGAGCCACAGTCAACATTCAAGCAATGGCATGATTACGTTAATTTTGTTTGAGATATTTTGTTATTGTTTATCGGCTTGGCTCTCTATCATGAAATCGGAGTAAATAATTTTTGCGATCAAGCTCGCCAAGTGGCGAAATTCAGTATCACCTTCCACCAAATATTTATTTCTGCGTTTCTTGTCCTTAAAGACAGACTTCAAATTAGTTTATTGTTCCATCGTCGTACCCTAGTAGTATCAAAGATAAATCATCATATGGTATTAACTTATGTGCTTGGAGCTGCTTTGCTTGAAATTAGCTAGCTAAATTTATTAAAGAATCCTATTATATATTTTTTATATTTCATATGTGTTAATTCAGTGTTTGTTTTGAATATGGATTTTAATTCAGTTTGTAACTACCGTAAAGGAATTAATTTTTGCTAGAATTTATATTTGCAGAATATATTTTTGGGGACGAAAGTACCAAAAATTGCTTGTTTTTGCAGATTTCATTTTTGCGGATGCTACACTTTTATTGAAATTTGTGGAACCTATTTTTTCGAATTCCATCTTAAACTTTAGATTCGCAGAACTTTTTTTGCGCATATGTCAATTTTCTTCATATTTAAAGACTTAAATTTAAATCAAACGTGTGACCAATGAAAGTGAATATTTAAAAAACGAAAGAGGAGGGACGGGGAAATGGAGTAAGCAATAGGTTTTAGAAAAGTTATATATATATTGTCATATTTCAGCATTTAATCTTTCAAATAAATTTCTGACTGGCTCACCATCAGTGTTGTCCATGTCCTCCCAATCGTCTCCCGAATCATATAAATCTTGTCTAGGTGATATGAAGTTTTCATCTGGGACACCGGCTTGGAGATGGTCCGAAAACTCACGATTCGCTCATAAATTCATAGGATTTATCAGCATAAGGATTTTATTTTTGCGGATCAAATTTTGGGAATTTAGTTTTGCGGATCAGCGATTTTTCTTCGACATGTTTGGAATTTATTTTTGTAAATATGGTTAAATTCGCAAAAATAAATTCCCGCAAAAAGTTATTCCCCTAATTTATTATTGTACATCAAATATGAAATAAAAAATCACATACATACAAACTTTGCTAGAAACACTATGCATCAATTCTATTTGGACAAATGAGAATGTCTTTGTGTCTAGATTACTGAACTTGAATTTGGCATCATGGATTATTTAAGACGATCACCAGCTTATCAAATCCCGGGCTGGACTGGATACCATTAAAAATTAAGAAATGATACATCCATCAACAAAATTGAGATTGGGTATCTAGACTGTTCAGATACTCCTATTACTGAAATTTCTACAGTTTATCACATGATGGAACTAGCAATCAGAGTAAAATGCCAATAGCATCAGTAAACACTCGTCTGTGTATATGGTCAAGTGATATATACAAAAGCGATGGAAATAAAGTTAAAAAAACCCGAGAAGATTTGTTTCTGATGATAGGAGCTTTCCATACATTGTTAATCTTTCTTGGGATTATTGGAACACGATTTTGGGATGAGGGATATACATATTCAAAGTTAAACTGTTGTTGAAGAATCGATAGTTGTTTTGTTGCGTGGAAATAATACAATCTTGCTATTAGAGCGTATAAGACGTTATGGGAAGCCTTGTCACGAATCATCTTAGGGAAGTTTGAGTTAGATGAAAGTATGTCTGCTATATTTTTTTAAAAGTTTAATCCAACACTGAAATAACTTTCACTGGGCTCAGCTAGTTTTAACTCATTTTGGTGCCATTTGAATTTAAATCTACCTGCAGCTGAAAAATGGGAGCTACGTATAGTTCAAAGTGCCCAAGCTTCAATTAAAGAATAAATGTGACATCCAAAAAGAACGCTCACAAACCTCTCCCCCATCTCAAAGTCTTGTATTGGAGATGTAACGTCACTTTGCATGACTTAAATAAATCACTATAATATGATACTAACCTGATTACATGTCTACGTGCACCCGTGAAGAATTCGAATTTATAATTAATTCGAATTGTATGATTACCTCGGCAAGCTAGCAGAAGACAATATTTTATGGTGCTTTCGGCGAAGCTTTCTTGATATGGTTGAACCAATGTCATGCATTTTATATGCTACACGAACTGGAGACTGGACACTATACGTTAAGCCGGTTCAAGCTATTATTCCATGGGCATTTTTATATGACCAACCAAAAATATTGCAAGGTATATTTCACTACAAATTTTATGGATATAGTTAATTTGGAGGAAAATCATCGGAATATTTACAATGAGTTTGCTGGAAGACATTTCGCAATTCAAGTGTCGGAAGAAAATCCATTTGACAAACTAGAAACTGATAAAGTCATCGAAACAACAACTAATAGAGACAAAAACACAACAGGAGGAACAACAGATAATTTTATTTTAGTTTTTTTGTAATTCTTGTTTATCAGACCTGGTGGAACAGGTATGATGAGGGGTTAGAAGTGGGCTTTTTTAACTCATCCCATCTCCAACGTCCTACAACGCTTTCAGTGTTTAACATATAATTCCGGTTCCGAATATTTCGTTCCGCCGGGCTTGTGTATCTTATATTTCACAATTAATCACACGCTTATTCATTCCTTTGTGTCTAGTGATTGTAAATTGCTTTAATTTTCGCGGTGATTATCAGCGAAATTAAAACCCCTTGAAGTCCAGTTTTTGTTCAGCATCCGCGAAATTAACTCTCCGCAATATTTCTTAATTTTTATATCAGCTAAATTAAATCTCCAATAAAAACTGGTTAATCACGATCTTTAACAAAAAATGAATCAACCGAGATTCAGAAGACATCCAAGCTGTAATGGAGTTAATTTCAACTACTTTTCAACCCAGTAGAAGAAACAAATCTTACAAGTTTATCAAGTTGAATAGCTCCTGATGATAAGATTTGTGAAAATCTCGTTAATAATTATGAATGAACATGAATTATCAACGATGGGAGAATTCATTGAAAAGCGCTTATTAACTTTTTAAACTTCAATCTAGGACCCTATAAAGAAAATAAACCTGGGTATATTCTCTACCATGAGAAAAAAAGTATCTGTGAAGAAGAAAGGAAGAGAAGGCGGTAGACTGCTAAAAAAAATTTTTTGTAATTGCTATTATTCCATTTAATTTTTTAAATAAATGAAAAATGATATTTTTTTATTTTTCACGATTTTTTGGGCAAATTTAAACGGCTTAGGTCAAAGTAAAATATACTAAGCTACAAAATATTGCAGTTTTAAACCTTTTAAGTAGTTATTAAATGTCCTGAGATAAGTGAATTTGTGAATATTTTTTAATTATGAAGCATCGAGTACTTATATTTATACGTCTAAATTTAGGCCCAATTTATGCCTTTACATCAGTCTTTTGGATACCGGATTTGGGAAAATTTCCTGAAACAATTCTTAAACTATGAAGAACATTTATCCAGATTCACCATCATTGAACTGTATGACAGCAAATGCAACACTAATTTCAAGTATTGACATTCCTGCGTACACACTTTTGAGGTATTTTGTCCAAAGCCCATTATTGAGTGATTCGTTTGCATTCTGCGTTTCCCCATCAAGGCATCTTTCTAACGACCTTTTAACACCAAAATCTTGGTGTAAAAAATAGGCTTGATTATATTACTGACAGCTTCTGGAATACTTATCTTATTTTATTCATGCCATAAAAATTCCCGTTGTTTTTTTTTGGATTGTGGTAGGTCGAACACATTCTGCTTATTGTCTGAATTTCTATTTTGTTGGTACTTGCGGACAAGTATCAAATTTTCTGCGTTTGTGGTTTCATAAAACACAGAAGTGATCTTTTTCAAGTTGAGCATTCACGATATCTTTACTATAAAACTTTCGACTGACGGGGATGGTACCACATATATAAGTTTTCTTTGATAACAGGTGAGTAAATTAGAAATTTATGGAATTTCTGGCATTTATTTGAGATGGCTTAAAAGTTATTTAAGTAAAAGAAAACAATAAATTTCTCACAATACCTATATTAACTTTAAATATCTTGAAATTGTTTGTGGTGTTCCACAGGGTTCAATTCTCAGACCTCTTCCATTTTTAGTGTATTTAAATGACATTTTCTATGAGTCCCAAAATGTACAAATTATAATGTTTGCAGACGACACAAATGTTTTTCACGTCTAGCCCAGATATTAATGAGCTTTTTGAACCAATGAGCAACACTTGAAATGACTTAACCGATTGGCTCAGTTGTAATAAACTATCCCTAAACACGGATATAACCAATTTCTCAATTTACCACTCTAAGTGAAAGAAAGAAAATAGCTGAAGATGTACCTAAACTGAAAGAGTAAAATTACATAAATTTGTGTATTAATTGATGAAAACCTATTATGGGATAATCGCATTGCTTGTATTAAAACCAAAATATCTAAAATGATTGAAATCTTATATAAATCAAGGGATTTATTAAACTTTTATTTATGAAAACAACTTGACTGTTCTTTCATCCATGGTCATATCATCTATGTTAATATTGTATGGGAAAGTAATTTTAAAATTAAACTTGATTGTATACTTAAAGTTCAAAAATATGCACTTCGCGCTATCTGTTGGAAAAACAAGTTTAGTGGGACCAAACCCACGTTGAAAGCTTTTATAAAGAAAATTATTGTTTTGAATTACTTCTAGAAACAACCTTTTAATAAATTAAAATATTAACTGAATTTCAATAACTAAAACTTACTGTAATGTCTGTCTAGGTACTCGGTGATAATGTCTTTATGACCTTCTACGAGACTTCCTCTTTTTCTATTTTATTACCATATCATTGTATTTAAATATTAATAACTTATTAGTTTGTAGCATGAAAACATAAAAATTGTAATATCCAATATATAAAAAAAGGAATAATCCAAAAAAAAAAAAAAAAAGTAACTGGCACGACAACGGCTTGTGTAGTAATTATCTGTAAAAAGAATATGCCCTTTATCGAGGAACGACGTCATCAGCTCCAACGGTATCCGCTTACTAGATAGCACTGGAGAACTTTCCACATTATTATCTTTTAACAGACTTCTGTTGTAAAGTAGGAAGTGAAGTGTGATGCCATTATATATAGGTAACTCGTACAATTTGATTCTAAACCATGCTCTTTTCGCTCTGATATATTGACGGAAAGAAATTACCCTTGAACATCATATACGATTTGTCAGCGCTTAAGTATTGACCCTGTGAGTTGACTTTCCGAAAGCTGTAGGTCAAGTCGGTCATGACCGTTATGCGTACCATGAGCTTCAACACCAATATGGGGTGCACGATCACCACCTGCACCACTACCATAGGGGCGACCACGACGATGCGAAGTTTCAACAAAATGTTGTTGTGTTTGACGGGCACCATTCCCATTATCACCAAATATAACAGGAATATCACCTCTTACCAACGCATGATGAAAATCTCTCTCCTAGAGTGAGCAGACGTTTGTTTCCACCTCTGGTTTTTGATAGTGGTGAAGTATTATTAGGTCATGATTGGTCAACAGCTTCATCATCGGTGCCATCATAAGATGGTGATAGATGAACATCAGCATCGTGTGAATTATCAGCAACAGCATGTTGAAGATATGTAGAAAATTAATTTTCAGGTGAAAGTGGCGGGAAAAGTTCGTTATTTTCGTTCGAAAATGTCTCCATTTTGTTATTACTTGTTGATAATAATTCTTCATTATACTATACTCTATAATGCTCTCAGAAACACTTAGTTCAAAGCTTTCATCACTTTCCATTCATTCATTCATTCATTTATTTATTTAACGTTGGTAACGGTAATTTTTTTAGATATGTAAATTATAAAATAATTAACAATAAAACAAAAACACACAAAGAACTAATTAACGGAATATTGGGCATGTACATGATTTGCAGATCCATGTCTTAATAGCTGATTTAAAATAATGCAAAGATTTACAGCTTTTGTAGCGTAGGGGGAGACTATTCCAAAGAAAACACGCTTTAAAGATAAGTGAGTTAGTGCCGTAACTAGATGTTCTTGCAGGTGGCAGATTCAAAATTAA
>JAUZNK010002859.1:0-11230 GCA_035046665.1 Euphysa ruthae | reverse complement strand
ATACATACATACATACATACATACATACATACATACATACATACATACATACATGCATACATACATACATACATACACACATATAAATATCTACATACATACACACATAGATATAAATATATATATTATTTATTTTTTGGTTATTAACTCATGACATATTTTTTATCGATTTTATCACAGCATATATATTAAAACATATTATAACGATAACTTATGAATGAAAGATAATTGATACCGTTGCTTTGAATATTAGGGTCTATTCATGGAAGAGAACTAGTATATTTAACGACATAAATGAGAAGTGTTATACAACTTTTTGCACAAATAGCAAATAAATTCTGATATTCACCAACCAACAAAGCTATAAAATCACTGGTGTTCTATTACAAAAAAAAAAAAAAATGTAATATTCCTTTTTATATTTATAATTTATGAAAGAAAGTACATTGAATCTTCAACCTTAGATCTCAACGAGGTGGGACATAAGCACACCAGAGTCAGTCAATGCGACTAATGGTATACCAACAACTTCTGAAAGAATTTTGCAATGGAAGGGGAAGACAGACATCTTTTGTTATGAGTCTTGATAAGCTTAATACTACATAAAATGATTGCTTTATTAAACATTTGTTTTGATGACCATTACAATGACTTCGGTGATTGGTGCTATGAGATCAGTATGCTGTCAACAGCGTTGAATTTTAACCATTAGACAATAAAGTGATATTGAATAAGGTATCAAGATTAATTCTGTCAAGCGGTATTTTACATTCTTTAAATATAGCTTGGACAAAAATATATTAGCTGAACAATGAGACTGCTTAGCTTACAAATACCTAATAATAAGCATGTAAAAAGAGCAAAACAATTTATACAGTACTACTTTAAATTTCTTACCACTTTATCATCTATTATTATTATTATTATTTCATAGAAATAATAAAATTTTATTCACATAGGCGGCACTAAAATTAAAAAAAACGTCGATAATGTATTGTACATTATTAGTATATCTGGTTTGCAAATCTAATTAATAATTCATAAACACAACTAAGTGAATTCAACAAGCCAAGTGATGCAATAGGTCCAAAAATTGTGACTTCACACAACAATTCTTTCGATTATATTTTTAAACAGAATTTCCCACGTCTTGTGTATATCTTTTCACATCTCTTGTGTGAGTAAATGATAATGTCATTAATGAATAACTGCCACCTGTTTGAGCCCAATTCAATTAATTTGATCTTTTCAGGTATTGTCAGCCTGTATGAAGAAATGAACTGTCTAACTTGAATAATGACTGAATAATATAGAGTAAATTGTCACGTTTAACATAGCACAAATCAGAAAACTGCTAGATGGTTAAGAGATTATGTGGGGTCAACCCTCACTCTTTCCCTTCCCCAACTATCTGAGTTTTCCCAGACAGAAAAAAAATATATAATAATCTCCCAGCCACTAGAAATTTCTAGTCCAGTTTTTTTGCCTAGCCCACTTACAATTAAGCAATGGTTCAAGCAATATAAAATTGGTAAAGTCAAAAGAAGTGGAAGTATGGTAATAGATTAATTAAAATTAAGTGAGGGATCAAATGATATATTTTACCTCATGGCTAAAGTAAAAAAATAATAATAATAATAAAGAAGGAAAAAAAGTAGACTAGTTACAATTTAAATAAGGTAAAATTATAATTAATAACTTATTAACACTATTAATTATGGTTTTAAAGTAACATACTAAAAGTTAAAGTAATTATTCTTAAAAAAAAAACAAAAAAAAACGAAATTTTTTATAAAGGTCTTTAATGAAAACACAAATGATTTTTAGCAGACACAATGTAAAATCATGATCCCGTTTAGTCTCTACTTTTTAAAAACCCAAACTGACCTTAAAAATCTCTTCGAGTGTTTCTTCGTCAATATCAACAGTGGTTACTACCTCCTCAACATCTCCGAGAACCATATTTAAATGTTGGTCGTAGGCGTGTAACCTTCCTCGCAACTCACGGTCATTTCGCATCTTTACATAAACTTTCTCGTCTAAGCTGAACTTAATCAAATCGAGTGGCTCCTCAACGGTATGTACAGGCCCCTCCTCGTTTGCCATTCTTTATATTTTTTTATTTAAAATATAAGGAAAGTTTATAGACATCAGTTGTCAATCAATACAAACATTATAATTTTAATACGTTAAGGAGACAAATTTTGAATCATTGTTTGAATGCAAATCTAGACACAGTTTGCATGGATTTCATTTTATGAAAAGCAAAGTAATTCCAGGAAGTAGTTTTAAAAAGCAAATATATCATCTATATAATACTAGGAAAGTACCCGCCCTTCGGGCGTGTTACTTTCGTGGGTTTTGGCCCAATCTACCCCTTTGGATGGTTTTGGGAAATTATATATATATATAAATTTTTAAATCTCCATAAAAATAGTATTATAAATAAGAACAACAAGCACTTTATTACTTATCAACATTTTATATTTCTATATCAATAACATAAATAATTTTTGAAAACTTCTTTGGAGACAACATTATCAGAAGTCTTGAGGTGTTTTTCAGCATCAAGGTCAGCTTCAGCTGTAACTTCAGCTGCCTTGAAGCTTTGATGTAAGCATTGCTATGATGAAGGGCTTCTTGTAAGTTTTGAAGTTAGTCTTGATCAATGTGAGAAAGACGATTTTCCAATTCTTGATCAAGAAGGGACCCAGTCGATGATATAATTTTCTCGTATCTTTAAGGCGGGATTGAAGGTTGCTGAACGTACAAATCTTTTTTTAGAAAAGTTGAACTACCATTTTGATGGATACCAAAGTATTTGATGATGTTTGGGGGAGAAGGGAGAAGGAAGATGGGTCTAATTTCACCTTTCCTTTTTTCAGCAAATTGGTTCGGATTCATCTTTTCACCTGTATGTATGCAGAGCAGTACTTGCAGGTTTGAGAAAAAAGTCACTGGCATTGTGAGACAAAGGGAAGCATGCTGGAGAATATCACTTTTAGAAAAATCATGGGTGTCGTCAGATCTACAATTAATTTTTGAAGGGGGGTTCCTTGCTCTTGAAACATTGGTCCGCTGTTGAGCCAATCGACCATTTAGTTATTGAGCAGTTTCATTTGATTGGTGAGTTGATTAATAAGTTTGGCTCGTTTTGAAGACCATCTTATATGTGAACGCTTCTTTCCTGGCTGGGTGGAAAATGGATTATTTTTGTTCTGAAATAAAAAATTAATAAAAATAAAAAATAAGTGATTATTTACACTTTGAAATTAAAAAATAAAAGGAACCAACATGGAAAACCGTTTTTTTCCTTCTTCGACCTTAATTAGTATACGAAAAAAAAAAAGAATTTTCCTAGGATATTTTGAAATACATAGATTTGATTTATTTTCTCACCTAATAATGAAATGGTAGGGAATAAATACTATTTGAGGCCATTTTAAAATATTTCTCACGGTAAACCCCTAAAGGAATCTATCTAAAACCCAAGTTCAGAAAAATTAGAAAAAAAAAAAAAAAAAATGGCAAACTCCAGCCATATATAGTCGTTTTCAGCAAAAAATGCAAAAAAATCAAAATATTTTTTGAGGGTCATTTAGAAAAGTCCAACCCAAAAACTGTTTATTTGACTTTTTTCAAATATTTTTTTGCTAGAAACACTCCATACGCGGCTTCCATCAATTCCACAAAGTTTTGTCCTAATCCATCAAACACAATGAAAATAACCACGTACTTATTATCAACCACTAAATCTGAGCTAAAGATGCTGTAATTCCCATGGCATAGTTGTCCTATAAGAAATAGAATCCAATTTTTCATGTTGTCCAGCCAAATATTACATCAAATATCTTTGATGAAATTCACAAATCTTCTGACCTACATTACTCAATTTCTTGACTTTTCCTGACCAAGCCAAAAAAATTTCTTTAATAAAAATTGTATCAAAAATAAGGAGATAATCAAAAACGTCATGAAAGTTTTTGAAACTTGTCTTGCAAATGTGAACCCACTATCTTAATTAGCATTTTTGAATCTGGAGTTATGCCAGTGGTGTACAAGGCTAGTAACAACTTTTGTTTTACAATTCCCAGGTCAAATTAATGACGTGTTGTAATCTTATGCAAATGGAAAACTTTTCAAATTTAGATTATTTTTTTTCAAGAATTTATTTTCGATTTACTTAGGGGTTCAAATTTTAAAGACTTTTAAGTTCGCAAAAAAAAAAATATAAAACCAAAAATCAGTTTATTTGTGGTGGGCCAAATCTCATAAAAAATAGCATGTTACAGACCACTCCTCCACTTTTTGTATGGTTTATAGACCATTCCTCCACTTTTTGTATGGTTTATAGACCACTCCTCAACTTTTTGTATGGTTTATAGACCACTACCCCACTTTTTGTATGGTTTATAATTATTCAATAAATTTCCTTCATGGAAAAAATTAAAAGGTTACAACGTTATTTATGACACAGAGCATACATATACAATATTTCTTGGTTTTTAATAAAAAATAAATAATGAAGCAGCATGATCAACCATCAAGTTACTGTTATTTACCAAATATTGTATGATTTATCCCCTTTATCTTCCTCAAAACAAAAAAATTAAAGGAATTATTTTTCTTTAATACATTTCTATACACATACACTCGCAATAAACATAACCAGGAAAAGGGAATTTTTTGAAAAGGTTCTTCAAGCAATGTTTTTTATTTACATGGTAGAAATATCAGTTTGATCGACTTTCCATTAAATTATACCCCCTTCAAAATTGAACCTGATTTGGACCCCAAAATTGAAACAATTTATTTCAAAAACTATAAAAAAGTCAGTACTAATTTTTTCTGACATTTCTGACAGTTCTAAAATTTCAGAACTTTTTAAATTGATTGAGGCCAACCCTAATCCAAAAATATACTTTTAACTGATGCTTTCATCAATTCTTAAAGCTTTCCTTGAGTGGATAACAAAATTGATTTTTAACAAGTTAAGAAAACTAAGGTCAGAAAAATATAAAAATGCCTGGTCAACATCGACTTGTGGTCAAAAGGAAAAAAAAAACAAAACAAATTTTAGCAATAAAAAGTAGTTGAAAAATCATTAAATAAAAAAAGATAAAGACTGTACAAATTAACCCTAACTAATCGTGAACTCATAAGTGATAACTGATAACTACTTGCTTGCAAAACGGTATTATTTAGATCCATATTATTTGAGTTGCGCTGAAAACTTTACGTCAACATGAGCAAATATTACATTCAAAACTAATCAGAATTTTCATTTGTGGATAAAATTTAGGGTCTGGGGTCTAGTATAAAATGACGTGAATTTGAATATGGTGCACCTTCACACAAACTTTAAGAAAACTTACTCAATGGTTATAAATAAAAATCAGCAAATAAACAGAAAAATTAACATAGATGGACTCATAGGTTTTATGGGAATCCTATAATCATGCTGCACTGTTTTGCAATAAGAAATACGTTATATAATACATACGACAAGAAAACATAAGATATATAAAAAAAAATAATAAAATAAAATTCAATATTATACTCTTTTAATATATAATACAATAATAGTAATAATGATAATAAATACTTAAAATATCGATCTAAAATTTTTCTGCTTTGCAAGTTATGCATACTGTAATTCTATTAAGATCTGCAACAGGAAAAATTTTATGATGTAATGGCTTAAAATCAAAAATATCGCAAAAATTCTAAATCGTAAAAAAGGTTTCAAATTTAATAAAAACTATAATTTCAGCCATAAAAAATGTTGATATTACATCAACACTTCCTGAGTAAATATAATTTTTGTTAGCCTGCTGAATGCCTGTCATCTGTCCTGACTTTTCTTTTTTCATGAGACGCAATTCTTTCTGCGTTTTTTTGGGGGGAAGGGAGTGGAATGGGTTGCTAAAGTTTAAAATTTTCATCCCTAACCAGATTTGATCTTTAAAGAGTATGATAAAATGCTAGATAGTCTTCTAAATCCAAAAGCAGTAAAATAAGAACAAAAAAAATATATATATATATTTTATAATATATTTATATTTATATATATTTTTTCTATCACTGCAATAACAATTTGGCAAAAATTCATTAAAAAGTTTCCCTTTTTTTCCTCTTTTTCTAAAATATATTTTAAAATATGCTACCATAAAACCAAAATATTAATATTGTATCTATAATAAAAATTCAGGGATAAAGGAAGAGTCTGCTTCTTAAGTACTCAGCTAAGTTTTTCTGAAAAGATCCTGAAGTTCCCAGGTGAGTTGTCATCAATAAAATTAAAAATTATTTATATCTTAATAACATGTCATATAAATAAAAAATCACAACTACGTATGATTATATAAATCTAATTTCAATAATCCCGCCTCCCTTGTGGAGGAGGCCTACCACGCCATTTTCTAAAAGCTGGAGGCTGGTTGAAGGAAGGGGCAGCGGAAGGGGCTGCCCGTGTATAATCCTCGTTATCAATTAATTCCCCTTCTTCTAATTCCTCCAGGAGTTTATGCTTCTTCTTACGAACATCAAAGTTTATAGTATCACCTTTATCAAAGCGATTATGCCATTTATTTTTAAAATGACCTCTTAGAGGTTCGTCATGCAAACTACCACCAGCTTGAGGGTGTTTAGATGGAGGTTCAAAAGGTGATTTAAATAGGCTTTTATTTTCAGTTTCATTATTCTCAACTAGAAAGTTAGATTCGTATCGTTCTGTTCTATTATCAAATGGTTCATTTTTATGAAACGGTTCTTTGTATTTTGTAAAATGTTTGCGATGCGAAAGATAATTGCGGTCATACTTATTAGTTGATTCGTTAGGATGAAAACTATCAAACCTTGGCCAAGAATCGTTATATTTATTATCATATTCGTTGAATTTCTTACTGCCTGGTTTAGCCTTTTCCTCTTGAATCGGAGGAGATACATCTTGATACTGAGGCTCAGATGCTGTATCAGAATTTATATCAATATGCATAGACTTAAAAGAATTGTCTTTATAATGCAGCCTAGAAAACGGTTCCAAAGGTCTAGAAAAAGCTCCTGGAGGGAGTGGTCTGGGTCCTGGTGCAACAGGCCTTTTATTATCAGTAGCATCGAATCTTGGATCAGAAAACTTTTCATTGAGATGAGGTGGCATGAAAAAATCAGGGCTCGTTCTTCTATAATTTTCATTGCTGTTGGTTAGGTTAGGTCTCAAAACTCTAAGATTGAATAAAGATTTTTTTTCAGACAGATCACTATGGTCGAATGGCAGTCTTTTTTCAAACCTGGGTCTTTGATTGAACGGTGGGCTTCTATCAAACCGTGTCCTTTGGTCGCATGGATGTCTTTTGTCTAAATGTGGTCCGTTATTAAAGGGAGGTCTTTGATCAAAATGTGGTCTTTGATCAAAATGTGGTCTTTGATCAAAACGTGGTCTTTGATTAAAACATGGTCTTTGATCAAAATGTTTTCTTTGGTTAAATTTTGGTCTTTGATCAAAATGTGGTCTTTGATCGAAATGCGGCCTTTGATTAAAAGGAGGATGTTGATTAAAATGTGATCCTTGGACAAAGGATGATGTATGGTGTTCATAAGGAAGCTGTTGATTAGGACGTTCAAATGATTCAGGATTATTAAAATGTATCTTATCACCGTGTTGACACTGATCAGGAAAATGAGGTAGTTCATTGAAAGGAGGATCAAATTGTGGTCGAATGCGTGATTGTGATAAAGAGATTGGAACTCGTTCATTATCAGTATTAAAACTTTGATCTGCTTTCTCATCATGCATTGTATCTAATCCATGGTTATAATCTCTTACTGTATCATTTGCTGTAACACGTTCACGGGGATCTTTAGGAGTACTACGTGTCAAATCATGTTGAGGTCTATTCCAAGAGTCACTTCTATTTAAATTTGAGTCATTACAATGAGACCCAAGATCTCTATGGTTAGCACTTTCATTAGATGCTTCGAAGCCTTGAGATACATTAGGGGGATGAACTATGTTTTTTCCCATTTGCCATGCTACTCTGGGATCTGTAGGGGGTCCACCTGAAGGCATTACTTTTGTAGGTCGTTGTGGTGGTAATGGAGGTAAAGGAACACCTGGTGGAAGGTTACTAATGACGTTGGGTGGTAAAGGAACTTGTGGAACACTGCTAGGGAAAGGCAGTGGTATGGACGTAATAACTGAACTAGTAGCTGATATGAATTGTGATGTTACAGCAGAAATAAGGTGACGTGATGAATCAGCAGGGAGGTGGATGACAGGAAGTTCAGGCATCTTTTGTTCATTTCGAACTTTTATGAAGTCAAGGGGAAACTATAAAAAAGAAAAAAAATATATATATATAAATATATATATATATATTCTTTATAATGATTAGGCAAAAAAATTCAGAAATCTAACATTTCTAACTTCCCAATGAAAATGAAACACTGATATCAAACGGATTGGAAATTAAATAATGATATTTAGTATTCACTCCTCTTGGACAATGAACTCTCCTTGAATATTTGAATCGAAATGATGTGCTTTATAAATTTAACAATGAATCGTAAAATATTTCAATGCTATATTGTTTTAAAAAAGTTTCCACCCTAATACAATAAATCTCACTAAATTACAGGAACCATTTCTTGCAGGCGGTAAAAACAACTTTTTTATTGTAAAATTTTTGATATTTTACATATCTTCATCAGGCATATGACATACTGTCAAGTATGTCTAGTTAAACTTGTCTAGCTAACTTTATATGTTTAACAGAGATTTATTAACTCTGTAGAGTAACTTGATACATTGACTTTTAATCAAATATTCTTACTTTTGGTGTTTGGTTGGGTAATTTAAGATTGTTGATGATGATATTGAGATCATCTTCAGCTTTCTTCACAGAATCAGCTTGGGAAGATAAGCCAAGTAAAGGTATCTTGTCTTCAACTGATGGAGCTAAGGAAAAAACCAGTGACTATCAAAAATATCTCAAATAGCACATTTAAACCAGGCTTTATATACAATCAAATTTAAAACAATCAAATTTGAAAAAAATAAATTTACTTGAAAATTGTTAATAAAAAAACTTTCAAACCCATAAAATAAAACACACACAACAGGGACAAAAAATTTTCTTTACCACACTTAGCAACAGACCAATTTTGTGGTAAAATTTTTTAATGTAAAAAGTCTTGCAGAACTGAAACATCAATTTTTAAGAAAAATAAAAACATTTTCAAACTTAAGGTTTTTATGAGTGACCAAATTTAGATTTTATTATAAAATTATAGGTTTTCCTTTGGTAAACTTATGCTAGCCCTATACAGCAATATACAAAATAATTTTTGCCATTGTGCACCCAATACCATATATTTAGCTGTTGCATTTGGTATATAAAAATCAAACCCTGAGGTAGCACAGGGTGAAAATACTTGCTTGATAAAGCTTGAAAAAATGCACTCAAACATATGATTGGTAAATGAGCTATTGTAAAATATTCTTACGTTTGTTATTCATATGAGAGATCACAAAAAAAAAAATACTGAAAAAATCATTTGCAATATTTGATGATAATAATGCACAAATCTACGTCTAACAAAAATTGCTCTAGTTAAAGTACTTAAAACCTAAATACGTTGGAAATATAACAACTAATATACCTTTCTCGCTATGGTTTTTAATAGATTTGCTATCAATTGTTGACAGAGATACTACATGTGTTCCTGTGACTGTTGATTTGATAAATGTCGGCATAACCAAACTGTTAACAATGTCTTTTTTACTACCATCAACATTATTTCCCACAAGCAATATATCATTCTGCATAATACTCTCCTCTGTAGAGTCTTCAATATCCATTGGCTTGACATTTGTATCTGAATCAAGTGTAGCACTTATGATCAATGTGTTGTCTTCGATACTTTCTGTTTCGCTTATATCTTCAAGAAATTCATTTTTCACTTTAATACCAGCGTCCTCGTGAAACGCCTCTTTAATAGTTTCCTGAAATTTCCCATTGACTTTTACATCATTATTGGCTTCTAATGAGTCATTTAAAACTTTTATATCACCAAATTCTTCTTTTGAATTCATACTCACATTCAACTCATCCTGAATTTCTTTAGAGTTTTCTACTGTTTCGTTTTTAGCTTCCCTGTTTTTAATATCAACCACAGTGGTGTTGATATTTATGTTCAATTGATTACTTATATTGGGTATGCTATCACAAACTGTCAAGTCTGTTGCTGAAAAAACAGCTGCAGATATTGCTTCAGGTTGTTTTACTAGATTTGATTCACTAATTTCATGCTTTGAATCTGACATATTCTGAGATTGTTCCACAGTGCTTAAAATATTGACTTCTTGTTGGAGACGTTCAATTTCTTCTTGTTGCTCTCTAATCTTTTGTTGCTGGTATTCCGATTTAAGGTCATTTTGTTCGTTGGTCAGCAAATTAGCATTGTGAGTTGTTGCAGCCAATGTTTTCTTAAGTTGTACTAGTTGTTTTGATGCAGCTGAAAATACAGGATGTGGCGCAGCCACAATATGCATTTCATTAGATGTGGGTGAATTAGTTATGACCTTTGTTTTTGATATAGTAGTTGATAGTGGAGGAGACGAAATAGAAGATGCAGCATCTAGTACAGGATTGACCTCAGACTAGTAAAGCAAATAAAACAGTGAAATTTATAGCCAAAGATAAAGAAAAAAAGTCCTTATGGAGCTCAAAGCTGTAATGATATCAACACCAATTATATAATTGTACTATATTATTTCAATCAGATTCATAGATTATATTTTATATTTATATTTTAGTACAAATTTAGTGTGACAACTGTTAGAATCTTGCTTGCTGATTTTGGACCTATTTTTGTAAACAATTTATCAAGCTCAATTGAAAAATGTCTATTGGTTCGCTGAAAAGTTGAATGACTACTTTTATAGATTATAATAGATAGTTTAACAATGTTCTAATATTTCCAGCTATTTCTTTAAATATTTTTCATTTTAATCTTGTATCATACTTATGTTTTTTTCATCAGAAAAGAATGATAAAATAATTTGGCCTTTTCCTAAGTTCTATAAAGTGGAATTTGTGATTTTCACTAGTAACATTCTTATTTTACTTAAGTTCTTCCAAGTGGTATTTGTGATTTTCACTAGTAACATTCTTATTTTACTTAAGTTCTTCCAAGTGGCATTTGTAATTTTCACTTGTAACATTCTTAT
>JAUZNK010002857.1:0-11231 GCA_035046665.1 Euphysa ruthae | reverse complement strand
AAGAGATTCTGATGGAAGTCTTTGGTCTATTTTATTTGGTGTTAAATTTTCGATAACGGTTTTTATTATTTCCGGTAACTTCTTTCTGCCAACACCCATACTCAAAACGTTAACGTCCACCTCTCGAACTTCATCAACATATCTGCCATCTCAAATGTAGGTAGCATACCAATTTACCTAGATTTAAGGAGCATTTTTAAACCAAGTTTTTCTTGTTTTAGTGCACTTATTTGGGCATTCAGTCGTTCTTTCCCATTAACAGATTTAGAATTCTTGAAAATTTTTTTAAAAGGAAAAATGACATAATTTTTGATATGATTGTATATCTTATAAGTCATCTTTTGTAACAGTAGCGGAATTTTGAAATGTAGTAGGATTAATTGCAATAAGCTGCTTAACGAGGTCATGCCAACTACTTTCATTATTCTTTTCTAACTTAGAAATAAGATCATATGTAAATGATGTGGTATCCATGGTCAACAATTGTTTAAAGAAATAGTTCTCAGAATTAGAAAAGATACATACAATATAAAGCAAGTAAAGAGGAAGACAAGCAACACATAATATCAGCAAAATATATAACCAACATTATAAATGATCACCCACTGATTGCATTATTTTTGGATATTTTGTCAACATTTTTCCACACTATTATCACAAAATTTGTAATTAAATATAAAAATTTCAGAAATAAATTCTAAATTTCATTGTCACAAAATCTCCCTTTCTTTTCAGGGATCCAACACATGCAAATTTTTTTAATTTGAAAACAGAAAAGTTTCTTTCCATAAGGAAAAATGTTCAGAAAATATAATAACCAATAAAAGATTTTAAAGTATTGCTAGTCATGTATAAAAGACCAATTGCCTATAACTGAAAATTCCTTAATATATGTTGAATACCCCCTGATTTTTTACAAGTCATATTGACATTAAAAACAACTTTAAAAATCTTGATAAGTGATGACGACAGATAGTGTATAACTTTTGATTGAAATAAAAATGCAGCTTTCGAACTTTAACATGCGTTATATATACAAATATCACCATGTTTGTAACCCAAATATTCTTAATTTTTTAACGAAAAAACAAACACCTGGCTTTGTCTTTTAAACGCAAAAAAATAGAATGAAAAAATGTTTTATATAGTAAAATTTATGAAATTTTAAACTTTTTAACTTTACTGTACAATTCTCTAAAAAAAATCCTCGTTTTCACTGGGATGTCAAAATATTAAAATATTCCAAATTGAAAACAAGAATGTTCACTTCATCAGAGAAAACTTAGTACAAAATGTAAAATATCAATCTTGAAAATTTAGGTAATACTAGCTGGAGTTAAAAAAATTTTAGATCTTCTGTTTTTATTCTTATATTCTAAAATTAATGTTAAAAAATATATTTTTTTTATTATGGGGGTGATAAACTATTGTTAAGGAGTTTTGAGTCTTTCACTTGATACCAAATGATTTTTTCTGAGTTATTGTTTTTAAAAAGGCTTGACATCCCTATTTATAATACAGTGTACAATTAAAACGTTTATGTTGTTGTTATTTTTATTTAACAATTTTACAAGTAGGTGTACTAGGTACCAAAATAAAGATGGTGGGAGCCGTTTTAAATATTAGACTTCTCCAAGCAGAAAGTTTACCAGATTATACCAGCCTATACCAGAATTTAAATTTTAAATCAGTTTATAGTGTGAAAAAGTAAAAAGTATTATTTCAAAGAAACATAAACAGTAAAGTTTACAAATATTCTTTATTGTGAGGCCATTCATTATTTGAAAATCAATAGATGGTAAATGTATAGTAGTACTGGCCATTGATAAAACATTTTGGCTTGATTTACTCTATCTTACTCTGGTTTTAAATTTCATTTATATCGACATTCATATTTCTGGAACATATTTTTTTAAAAAGTGGAGATATCAAACAATCAGAGTATAGGCTTTCAAATAAATACCTGCTTTGACTTGATTGATGATAACAAGTCTATAGAAATAGTTTTAGTTTAGTAGCATTTTTAGGTTTTGGATATATTATTTTGTAGCTATACAGATATATATATATTTTTTGTTAATTTTCAGTCATAAGTAGTATTATAATAATAAGTATCATAATTTAAAAAAAAAGATGTAGCACGTCATTGAAGTTGTGGTGGTGACTCCTTGTTATTTTCAAAAGCATTAGTGGAGTTTATTGATACCGCTTTATTTTCTATTATTCTTTTGAAAATGTGAATACGATTTTTTATTTTTAAACACTTTTATTTTGTTTTGGTAACGAAAATTAATACACAAAAAATTTATTACCCTGGGTTTCATTTTTCTTCATGGTATGTTTCGATTTCTGCGTCTTAATATTTTACGGTGTAGCGTGATCCTGACTAAGACGGAAACACCACTTCTCTAACAGGAGGACATCTAATGTTATGATTCAGTTGTTTCAGCATACTGTTATGAGTAATGAATGACAAACAAGAAAAAATATTTAAATTATGGTTGATCATAAAAGTCATATATGCTATAAAATTTGATGCTTTTTTTAAATTATCTTTATGTTATTACACGAAAATAACGCGAATATCCAAATAATTGGCAGGAAATGAGCGAAATTGGTCTTTTAAATGAGTAGTAATTAACAAGAGTCATGGAAATTCAAATACTCCCAGTCTATTTAATTAGCGCGAGTTTCTGCATACAACACAACAAACAAACGACATTATTTCATAAAACAAAAAATTGCAAATTGTATTTATCAGTTGAGACAAAGAAAAAGACAATTATTTAACAAAAAGTAGTACCGTAGTTCTAAGGTTTATCGTATGAAATTTAAGAGGATTTATTAAATATAAAGAGTAACAAACCTACGTGGAACTGAAATTTCCATGGTTATAATTATAAAGGGAAATCTTCCAATTTACATTAATTAATGTACCGCGTTAATTTGGTGTAATAAGCTTTGTTTGTATACAAAGCAAGAATGATAAAGTCTTTCCATCATTTGGAGTTTTGTAATTTTATACATATACATTTAATGCTTCTGATATGACTTTTCAGTCACAACATCAAGAAAAAACATATTTACAATAAAATTTGATTATATATATTATATATATATATATATATATATATCTTTTTGTGCAGCGACATTCCAAAATGGCGCGAAAAATAAATAGGCTTTTTTCCAATATTTAACCTTATAAATTTGCACAAAGTTAAATTTTGTTATACGCTCCCAAATCATTGCATTAAAACACTCATTCTAGTTTTAGGTTTTACCATGTAAACATTTAAGAGCAGAATTAATTTTAAGATAAATCAGTTTTATTTGCATGGCAAATTATCTCGCGTTAATTCAAGACCTGGTTTATATGTGTGTGTGTTTTTTTTTTACAATTTACTTATTTGTGTCTACATCCTTTCCTGTTGAACAATTCGGGTTATGAAAAATTTTCTTGTCAAAATAACCTACATTAAATAAACTAGCCCTGACTGATTATTGCATTTCTGATAAATTATTAAAATGTTGCCTTACCAAAATAATTTTTGCACGAGATCAACTTTAGCTTTCGTCAATTCCCATCTACCGCCAAGTCCTTTTAAACCCTTTTTTTAACTTTTAGACTTGGGTATCAATTATTTTTTGGTAGTGACCGATACATTAAAGTTTCTTTATAGTTGTGCCTTTATAAATATCTTTGACTGCTGAAAAATTCGTACTGTCACCATCACCAAGAAACTCTGTGTAAAGCAACTTGTGAGAATCGATTGACCAATTGAAAACACACTTGAATTTTCTGGGTCCATGCCAGGATTATAGTACCATATACCAGTATAGTTGTCACTACATGCATGCAAAATTCCTCCAGTTTACATACGCTAGTGTGTCCTTTTCATTGATGTCGAAAAATTTCCAGCCTTTTCCAGCCAACAATTCTCAAGAGTGGTTTGACAAAGAAGTTGCAGAAAAAATTGACATAAGGACAAAAATGAATAAACTTAATAATAATATATATATATTATTATTAAACACTCATTGAACTACGGTTCAATAGTTAAGGCTGTTTGATATCTTAAATTTCAACAAGTTTCCTGTCAAAATCTCTTAACCTTTTTGACATGAAAGTGGGGATAAAAGTGAGTGTCAGGGGGTAAATTTTGACATATCGGGTCATAACTCAACCAAAAAAAATTCTAAATAATCTCAAATTTGGCAGGTAAATGCAAAAAATAATTTCTCACACAAAGCAATAAGCTTTTTAATAGCAATTTTTCAACAGGGTAAGATGTTTGTCTTTCAGGGGGAAATTCCGAATAACACAAAAATTGGCAGGTAGATACTGAAAAGAATTTTTTACACAAAGCCATTTACTTCTTTTGCAAAGATTTTAACAAAGCAAAATATGGGCTGTTAAAGGGGTTAAATGTCAAAATACAGAAAACACAAAATTTGATGACGTGTAGATGCTAAAATCATTTGCTTTACTGGATAGAAAATATCTGTTACAAAAATTCACATAATTATCTGAAGACCTGTAAAAACAAAAACCAGTAAAGGCAAAAAAGTTATAAAATTATATGTTAAAAACAAAATGTGCTTGGTTATTCCAGTCCCCTCGTTAAACAAGTATAACGATCCTATTCATGACATTACACAAAAAGTATTATTGAAAATTAGTTTTTAATAGAAGATTTTTTAAATAGGGTTAATCGAAAAATAACTTGGAATGATGTTAACTTACAAGCCTAATTTCAAAATTAAATCTACGGTCATTGGCTGTTAGAGGATTAAGTTCATTTTAATTTTTTGAAGCGTCAAATTATTTCCAAAAACTCATCCATTCTATTGTTCAATAGCTTCTATCTATCATAAAAAATAAAAAAGTTGTTAAGTAAGAAGCAGATACGCTGCATAAACCTAAAGAAGGGAGTAGAATTCAGAAATTTAGGTAAAGTATCTTAGTTCAAGTAATCTCAGCTTAACATTATTTTACCAATGTTCTGAGGATATGATTTAATAATCGATATCTCTGCGTTTCAGAACAGCTTCGAAAAGTTGTACTCAAGATCAGCACCAAAAAGACTGATGCCAGGCCTACTGAGAAATAATTATTTGGAAGATTCTGCACTCTTAATTGTAAAACACGTAGATGATATTCAAGAGATATAGATGAGACTTCACATTTCATATGGTGATCTAATGTTTTCAAAGAAACTGTCAGAAGTCAGTAAATTAACATGACTCTTTCGAATCAGGGACCCAGAAAGACTAACAGAAAGATTAAGCAAGATTGTTGATGTGATCAAGGATTTGATGAAACTAGCAAAGCTACAAAACGAAACATTGAGAAAAATCTCTACAACGGGGATGGAATTATAAAGATATATAATCTACTTGGAGGTATAAGAATCACAAGATGGTTATCAGAGACAAATGATGAAAATCTAAAAGAAGAAGATTAATGGAACAGAATGACAGAGTATCTGGAAAGAGAAGCTCGAATCCAGCAGCAAATTGGGTTAATTAACAGAAGCATGGACACTGGTGGTCAACAACCAGTAAATGATAAGTTTCCGCGAAAAAGACGCTGTTCACTTAACCAATCAAAAAACTGAAGAGGAAAATAAATGTCACATTTGTGCAGAATATCAAACTATCGTTTCGTACATAGTCTATCAAATAAAGATGACTCACACAGTAAGTATAAAGAATCATCTATCTATTTCATGTAAACACTAAGGTTAAAAACGCAGATTACAGTATATGATTTTATTTGACTCATGTTGTGGAGACTTTTTATGTAAACTAAAATCGGTACTATCAATTGGAGATAAATCCAAGAAAGAGTCAAGCGGACCTATAAAAACAGGAGGTGTAGGTGGAATTAAAACCACTTCAGTGCATGGTACCTACCAAATACTGTTGCCATTTCACAATGGAAAGGTTGCTATTCTATCAGGTGTCTCAATTGAAAATATCACAATAAAGCTCCCACGTTATCCACTCAGCAGATATGTTCAATCTGATATATACTACGAATGCACAAAAACAGGAGGATGTATTAACGATCAACAAAAGTTACCAAAATTCATTGGCGGATCGTCGACTTGATGATTTGAGGGAAATACTTTTGGTATTTCCTGGAAAAGTTGCCGTCTGGTTTGGCAATTTACCGCTCATCATTCAAGGATATAGATGGTAGTTGTTTTTAACACAACAGTTTTTAATCTATTGGTCAGGTTATAAAGTCAATGCAGATATTCCTCTCTTGAACTTTAAAGTGTAAAGAAGGCTCTATGCACAACAATATGATTGATGAGCCAGATGATAGCGATGGTAAATACAGAACACCACTCACATGTTATCAGAGGTGAGAAAGTATTGAACCAAGTTGAAAATGCATGAAATGAGAAAAATTTTCGATGTGTTATCTGTAGGACATGCACGAAATGTAAGAATAACGAACAAATAGAGTCAATTAGTATACGAGAGGAGATTGACCAAGAATTTATCAAAAATCTGTCCAAGTTGATAGTAAGAACTGGGTAATGAGGGCTTAACTTCCACGAATGAACGACCCTGCTATTAAATTGACACCAAACAAAAATGCTGCAGAAGTTATAGATAGACAACAGATTAGAAAGTAGGACAATAATGAAAAGGTAACGATGATGATACCAGTAAGAAGAAAACCTTCAGAAGTTAGCATATGTTAGTTATATTCGAAATCTATTAGAAAAAGAACAACTAAAGTTAAAAAAGTGCTTTTCAAAACGTCATACCATTAAGAGCAGTATGGAGAGGAAGTCCAACAAGCCCACCATGCAGAGTAGTATTTCATGATTCACAGGGAACAAAAAGCGGATACAGCCTCAACGATACTTTATCAAAAGGTAGAAAAATATGAAAAAATTAGTATAAATTATGATACGATGGTTTAGGAAACAGATTGCAGTTCATACAGATGTACAAAAGATGCACAATGCAGTTAGGTTGCATACTGACAATTAGTGCCTTCAGAGATATGTTTCGCAAAAAAGATTTTAACAAATATGTAAGAAAAAAAGGTAACTAAGACGCTATGAGTTTGGTCTTTGACAAGCAGCAGATGCATCGAAATTATAGTTTCCAGAAATTGCATTAATCTTTCAGAAAGATGTACATGTTGACGATTGCATTACAGGAGTTTAAGCTTTAGATATCGCTGCTGAACGTGCAGACCGACTGAGAGTTGTGTTGAATCGTAGAGGATTCTCTCTCAGGAGAATCTCATTCTCAGGTAAATCTCCAGATGAATCTCTTGCTGAAGATGGAAAAGGCATGACAGTTGTAGAAATGAGATGGTACTCACAAGAAGATCAAATTAGTTTAGATGTCACTGAACTTAACTTCGCTAAAAGATACAGAGGGAAGAAATCATTGCACATAAAAATGAGATACCAAGAATCTATATATGTCCGGTTTAAAATAAAAGATGGACCTTATTCATGTCAACTAATATTCTCAAGATCAAAACTAGTCCCTGATACAATGTCGCAACCACGAGACAAAGCGACTCTCCTATTTTAAGATTGTTATTATGTTCAAAGCAAGAAAATACAAGCACACATACAGAATCGATGAGATTAAATCAAATTCAATTTCCTATCACACCTGTCCATCAACCCCAAGCAAGTTGAATCAGAGGAAGCGAATAAAGAGTTTGCAGCACAAATAAGTTTTTTTGACACAACAAAACATCCCAAGATTAGTACATAAATTCTATAAGTTCTCTAAATATCTGATAGATCTGAACAGATCTATTGGGTTGATGATTCGTATTTTAGCTATCGTTCTAAGCTTCATTCCAATCGTCAAAGACAGAGTTAATTGATGAAAAACAGGAAATATATCAAGGAAAATCGTGGAGAAAACCATTAAGATAAAGGATTTCATACTATCAGAAGAAATTATAAATGAAGCTTTTTCTTCAAAAAGGCTGCCACAGAGATTATACGCTTTACATCAAAAATTAAATTTTTAAGATTTCTGCAGAAAAAGATGGTATCGTTTACTATAACAGAAGTATACTAACTACAGAAATCATAAGCATAGCAGGCAAGTTAACAGAAGCAATGAAAGATCTATCAGCAACCACGTTTGTTACAAGTGACGTACACTGGAATCACCAAGACGTTAAACATTCTGGAATAAAAACTGTCCACAAACACTTAATGAAGACTGGTTACATCATAGAAGAAAGAGATATTTTAAAAAGAGTTGCTAAGGCATGTGAAAGAACTAAATTTCTGCGAAACAAGGTAGTTAATGTTTCCATGCGACCAATCTCATACAACAGCTAAAAGTTGCATCCCCATTCTACATATCACAAGTAGATCTAGCATCTCAATTTCTCTCCTACTCATCACACCACAAACGCACAAATATCAAGATATGGTTTTCAATCTTCGACTGTACCACAAAATCATGTGCCAAAATTAAAATAATGGAAGACTAATGCTCTTCATCGTTCATAATGGCATTTAAAAGATTCTCATGCTAGGTAATCCGATAATAATCCTTCCACACGAAGGAACGAAACTGCTAAAGAGTTTTGAAACTATGAGATTGAACTACACTGATATAAAATAAAAGTTACACCAGAATCATTTTGTATAATTCGAGGCATGCGCTGCTGGAGGTCATTTCATGCCTAGCAAAGTCGAACGTAAAATAAGGGGGATCAAAGAAATCTGTCGAGAAGAATGTACACAATCAGAGACTATCTATTCTGTAGTGGAAAACATTAACATCCCAAATAGCAAACACACTTAAAAACCAACCATTGGCTCTAGGGAATCTCACTTCAGATTATTAGATGATGGACTTAATCACATCAAATCGTCTCAGATTAGGAAGGAACAACGAAAGAAGTCTAGTAGGAGCAATGGAGGTCATAGGAAAACCAGTGATCATCATTCGAAAAAACAAAGAGATCTTTAAAGCTTGGATTGATACACGATTTATAGTTGATGTACCCCGACTACACGAACAGCTAAAATGGTTTAAAAGTGACAAACACATCACGGTAAGTGATATTCTATATTTTGTTGTTCTTAAAAATGACAGTAAGATCTCCAATTCGTTGTAGTATGGAAATGTAGACAGCGTTACTCAAAGTAAAGGCACAAAGATTCGACAAGAAGTTGTTACTCATCACTTTGTCGAGTTGAGTATCATGCAGGAAATTGGAGAGTTCGCATCTGTTACAGGTCTGAAGATCCCAGAAGATTGTGATAAAAAAAAGAAAAATTATCGGTGACGAGGTACTGAGTGTGGATGGAGAGCTGATCGATGAAAGATAGAGGACAGAAGACAAAGGTGGGATAAGAAAATGGCCGAATGAAGATCGAATGTTCACGCGAATTATCAAAGTCCATGGCAATTGCGGGCAGTGTAAAGTTATTTAGATATCTTTTACTTGTTATGGTATTTTAATTACCCTTTTATATGTTGTTGTTATATTTTAATACCAAGTTAATATATTAGGTTGTTTACTTATATATATTTTAACTAAGACTATTGTTTAAAGGCGATTTATATTTTTAATCATATATAATTTATGGAAAATACTGATTATGTGTTCTATGCGAATGAAGGGAAATAATATCTTAATAATGGTTGATTTTTTGAAGATGAATGAATTTTACACATGTGTAAATGATTTTTACACTTGAATTTAATTTGATAATTAAGTATTTACACACTATGGCTTACAAGTTTGAGATATTTACACTAGAGATATTTTAGACTTATTAAGTACTCTAATTACACCAGAGTTATTTACAGAGTAAATAAATTATATTATTGTTTAATTTACTTAAAATATTGATAGACAACTAAATAGCCTGTTTCACACTATTCACGCATTTTTGCACTATTTTCACAATACTGTACACTGCAGTTCAAACTCACTTTCTGCCACATTAACCAGCGCACTTTATTGGCACACTTGTAAATTTTTCACTTGCCCGTTTTGTTCACTTGTTTTCATTGCCTTTATATCTATATTATTTGATTATTTATTTACATTTAAACTAATGTTTTAGGAAGCGATACACTTTATTTCATTGTATTATTACACTCTTAGGATAATATTTATAGATATGTTTAAACTAATGCATATTCTTTATATTATTTCACTTTCATCAATTTAATCAGACTTTGTTGTATATTTTATAATTTGAACGTCATCTTCGTAAGAAAGTTAGTGTTATTTCTTTGCGTCGATTGTTGCAGACATCCAATAAGGACCACCTATCCTAAAATTCACAGGTCGCTATGGTGCCTACAAAAATCCCCAAAACATCAAAAACCTTACAGAAACTTTATTTGAAAAACCTTCTCACCAAAATCTTAACTCAAGATCTAATAATTTTAAACTTCCATTTATAAAATCCAAGGTAAAGGAATTTTCTATAGGTTACAGAGGTCCTAAACTTTGTAACGATTTTCCGGATAAAAATTTGAGAGATCTAAATCATAACTTTTCTACATTTAACTACAGTTTAAAGCAACACCTATTGATTTTTGCATAAATTCAGTACTTTCAAAGGGTCTATGAAACGATCGTTAAGTTCTCCTTAACATGCACAGAAGCGTATTTAGAAATTAAAAGTACTCAGTCACAAACTCATTATAGCTAATGCCTTTCCGCTCCTTCCTCCTCCGTTTCCCTCTCTTTTCTTAATATCACATAAAAAATTAAATGAAATTGTTTCTCCCTATTAAATACTATATGCTATATAATAGAAGCGTAGATTAGCATAAAAATCTACATTAATAGAAACTTATCTTAATTATTTTATGAAATATAAGTATTAGCGCGTATAATGTTCTGTTCAGATTTGATTGCAAAGTTTCCTCTTCATTTCATTATTTTCTTGCCACTGACTAATACATTTTTCGTTTCATAACAATCCACACAACATTCCTTCTGTCGATTCCCGAAGAGTTCAAGAGTCTGGAACTAAAATAAAAGCAAACGAAACAAAAGTTACTACATTACTTACGACCCTAGAACGAAGCGGAATTAGCACAGAGTTATGAAGTTTAACTACAAAACGAAAGTTCACGAGTTAGACTCCCACCTCTGATGGAAATAGACTCTCAATGTCATCTCTGAGTTTCTGAGCAAAATTCATTGCGTAATGCAATGCTAGCTCAATTTGGTCGGGTTGTTTGTTTGA
>JAUZNK010002856.1:0-11232 GCA_035046665.1 Euphysa ruthae | reverse complement strand
TATATATCGGTGTTCACAATAAATACGGTTTAATAGTGGTTTAGTTAATTTTTGCATTCTTTACACCATTTTGTAAACGTTCAGTTAATGAAATTTGTTTTGTTATCGGAAAGATTCCTGTGTATAACTGACAATTTTACTATCTTTAAATGCTTTGAAAACTAAGCTTTTGAAGTTTTTAACTAGTTCTCCAAAGGTAGCAGCTTTCTGTTGATTGTTCGATTGCACTAGAGCCATAAATTCAATGACTATAGCTGATGACCAGTTAAAACTTATTGAAGTTGTCAACAGCTCCTGTGCTTCAAGTTAGTGTAGTAGGTTACTTTTAGTGGTTTTTCACATTTCTCCAGTAAGGTACAATAGAGAGAGTGGAACTGCAGAGAGCTCATAGGAGAGAACAGATTTCAAGTCAAAATTTCTGATAGCACTTGCTTTTAGAAGTCTTGAAAAGAGATTTTGCTGTCCTTTCATTTTGTGGTTTACTTTTATTGGTTTTTCCTTAGATGCAAAATGGTACTGATCTATCAACCAATCGCTCATTGACATATGAAATAGCATTCTCTTTCATGCTGCTTTGCATTAATTATATCACTCTTGATGTTATCTTTTACACCAAACCCAGTAGCAAGATTATTAAATAGTTTATACTTTCATTGAAGGTGAATGGGTTCTCAAATTTCTCAAAATTCTCAACAAGTAGTTGAACGTTTTTTTTTTTTTTTTTTTTTCACTTTTGACTGTTGCTTTATGTTTTCTTTTTCACAACTGTATTCAGATGCGCCACAAAGCTCTTTGAAATTGTTGTTCACATCTTCCAGTAGGTGAGGAGTTAGGGCCCATTTTTCTGTGACTGAATAATTTTGTGAGAATTCCATTACACCACCTTTTGTCTTTGTATCCTGATTCGATGATTGCTCTAACGCCATGTCAGTGAACACACTGTTAAACTTTGAAGAGGTTTTACATCGAAATACTGCATGTAGGCCATTTGTGTAACTCAGGGTGGGATGTAGGCAGGTAAATCATGTCAATGTAGATTGTTCCCTAAGAGAAGTGTTTATAATGGTCATAGGTTTGATCATAACGCAACATTTCTTTGAATGTTATATTACGTTTCGAAGCTGTTTTAATTTCTCAAACAATCTAAAATTCTCATGTAACATTTCTTAATGCATAATTCACAAATGAATAAAAAATTTACTGAACAGAATTTTTTGTTTTTGCTTTTGAGTAGATTTGAACCCACAACATTTCCCATTACAATAAAATATTAATGGAAAATGTGCTACTGCTAGGCCACACTGCATTATAATTAAAGGTATGAATTCTTCAAGGGGAGTTTCTGGTATCGAAATAGAGCGTCAATTTTCAAAGTTCGTTTAATGTGAAAAGTTTTGATTTTACTAGGAATGTTACCACCAAACTGACCATATTGATAGATTATAGTGTTAGTAAGATGCTGGGAATTGTTTTTCTGGCCGCAATCTTGTGCAAATAGACCAGGTTTGATATTTGATGGAACGAACGTGTAACCCTCTTCACCTTCAGTTATATCCATTGCCCATGTTGTGTCAAACCATAATGCATCCTCATAGTTTATGGAATGTCCTAGATTGTTAAGTAAAACAAACTCTTTTGAGCTTACAGTGTTTTTCAGAGAAAGTCTTAATCCTACATGCTTTGGCATTCGTTTTTTGCCGTTAGAAATATTACCACAAAGTCTTAAGCTACAAAGTATGCCTTTTTTTCATCTGTGGCATTAGTCTTCATTGACAGTAAATTTATTAACACTGGTGGTAATAATTCATAAACTCTTATTTGAAATATTGTCAGGGTTGAGAGGGCTTCAATCCCAGTAACATCAAATTCTGTTTTAACTATTACTACAACTCTCTTTATAATACATTCTTCACTAGTTTCTGGATCTTTAATCAATTCTCGGTCATTCAAGAGCTGTTTATGTTATTAAACTTGATTTCATTTCCACAAAGCTCTGTAAAACGGTCTTTAAGCTTTTGTACTGTCTGAATCATGTTGCTTAAAATTTTGATAAGTAAGTAAGTATTTATTCTGTCACAAATAAATTTACATTAACTAAAATTAAAAGGCAACACAAAAAAAAAAAAAAAAATAACGAAAATAATAAAAATTATGATAAAAAACAAAACAAAACATAAAAACAAATGGTGGGAAGGGTACGCACAAAAATTTTCTATCACAACAATATTTCCATTGTGGTCCCATTATACATCACACAGAAAAATGGATCCAGTCGAGAGAAAAAAAAAAAGAAAATATATATAAAAATTTTAAAAGTGGTTTTTTACAGAATTATAGTCTACATTTAATAGGTCTGCCAACTATATTCAATGGGTAACAAATTCTCCTTGATCTTATATTGAAAAACGTTATAGTTAGTGATTGATTTTATTTCATTTGAAAGCCTGTTTCATATAAAGGGACCTTTTGATGGCAGACAGTTTTTTCCCATGGTAGATCTCAATGGTTATCTAGCCTTAGATGGCTGTTGCGTAGAGGGTTCTTCTATTTTCAGAAATTTTAAAGATTTCAGACATGTAATTTAAGTTGACTCTACTGCAGAATTTAAATGCATGTGCAGCAATATCCTGATTAACCCTCATATCAACAGGCAGCCAATTCATGGCTCTATACTGCTCAGTACCAATATGTATACTACTATTCATATTAACAAAATCTTGTACATTTTGCGCACTTTTCAAATGGAAGCACTGATTGTTATATTTATTTTATGTCAATTTCAAATTTTATTCCCCTTTTACCCCAGGTAAAACATGACCTGTACCATAAAAATTGTTTTTTGTTTTGTGAAAACAGCTTTAAATTGAATCTTGTAATTGAAATGGCTAACAAAGAAAGTCATGTAGAATAAATACCACTTATGGTGTAATTTATTTACTAATACTTGTCAGTAGTGTATGGTACCTGAACCCCAAATAGCAGATAATTTGAAGATTTTAGGTGGGTTTTTTTTCAATTTTCAGACTTAAAATTTTGCCTAACCTGTAGCAGATCACTTGTCTTTTATTTGTTTAATTGTTTTTTTAATTGTTTGTACCTAAAACCAAAAAAAAAAGATCTTGCCCAATCTGGGCCACAAACAAGGAAAGTAAGGCAAAAATTACAAATTTTGCTTTTTATCGCTCTTTAAAGCAATTCTGTGCCCTGGTCCCTAAATATTTTTTCACCAAACTAGGTTTTTTCATTGTTTTAAAGGCAGTAGTATATATTCTGAATGATTTTCAATAATATAAACCAGCTCCCTTGGAGAAATAAGGCTTCAAAATAGTGATAAACTCGTTTTTTCAAATTTTTCAGAGCCCATAGCTTTAGGCGCTATTATGATCACATGACTTTTTTTATAAAATTTATTACAAAACTCATGTGATCTAAAGGGCGCAGGGAATAAATAGCGTTCAAACATGCAACTGTTAAATTTTCACAAATCTTTCAGATTTTAAAAATCTTAAAAATAGTCATATCTCCACCATTATGGATTTTTAAACCTTCAAATTTTGGAATTTGTCTTGTCCTATGAAGTAAAAAGGCATGTGTAAAAATGAAGGAAAACAAAAATTTTAACAATCACAAAATCCCCAAACTGTCTCACTCACTCACTCAAAATTGGCTCATAAGCATCCTTGGTATTTTACTGAGGAATATGTTGTTTAATGGGTGTGCCTCTATAAATTTTATTCAAGGGATCTGCTTTTTTAGTTTTCATTTTAGATGAAATGATGATACACTTGGGTTTTTTCTTCTCCAAAGTGCACACTTAGTTTGTTATTGACAAACCACTCACAAAGGTTGGAAAAATTTCTGTTTAGAATTTTTTGTATTTCTTTGACATCCTTATGTTGAAAAATCAAGCAAAAGTCATCTGCGTAAAGAAGTAATTCACAGTCGAATGCTTGTGTCATGCCATTCAAATGTAGCAAAACTAAAAAAGCTTCTAAAATTGACCCCTGAGATTCACTAAATTTCACTAATACTTCATCAGAAAGTTCTTTGTTAACTTTCTCCCTAAACCAGAAAACTGTATTCTCCAACAAACACATGAATTTCAGTTTTTCTAGCAAAATATTGAGATCTATTGTGTCAAAGGTCTTTTGGAGATCTATGAGGATCATTCCAGTGTGACATCCCTTTTCAAAACCTTTTGTAGTTCTTTCATGAGGATATGACAAACATGTGTCTGTCGAAAAACCCTTTTGAAGTCCTGATTGAAAGTTATATATAATGTTCTCTTTTTTTTTTAACAAATTCTCTAATTTGACCTACAATAACTTTTTCAAAAATCTTGGATGCAATTAAAAATAACGATATACGGCTATAGTTTTATGGTTCTATTTTGCTCCTTTTTTAAATAACAGAGCAATTTTAGCTAGTTTGCAAAAATCTGGAAATGAGGTAGTCTTGATCGAAAGATTTATTATTTGTGTGGTCTCAAAATAGAAGCACATCTGTCCTTAAAGAACATAGATGATATTTCATTACACCCTGATGACTTATTTCATTATGTTTTTCACTACATCCTCTGTGACTCTTGAGAATTCAATTTCCTTCAAAACGTTCATTTAGCCATAAAAATTTAGGGTTATTTGACTATTATGAATATTTGATGCTTTTGGAAGGAGATTTGAAAGATTGGTTGAAAGTTTCCAATAAAAGTATTAAATAAAACATTGTTCACTTTTTATGTGTCAAATTACATTTAACTAAATTTTTAGCAAAATTGGAAAAAAAACCGTGTGGTTTCTTTGGGCAGAAATATGTAATGTTTTTAGCATAACCCAATTATTCAAGATTTTGAAAAGATTACCATTCAAATAATGTAAAGAATAAAATAAAACCTTTTTAGGGTGAAAACGTGTAAAATTCCACGAATACACCAGTGGGGGAGAGCAATTAGTAAATTTACGAGATTTTCATGTTATATATTATTTGTACTATTTATATCAATGATAATAGTCTATAAAAATAATATTACATTTACTTATTATATATCAAATTGTATGTCACATTAGAGTGCATTTAAGCTCCATTTGCAGACAAATATCCATTTTTTTTTTTTTTTTTTACAACTCAGAGATTGATGATTCTGAAGGTCTTATAGCTTTTCAAAAATATTTAGATAACCTCAATATTTTAGATATATGACAAGAATTAAAAAAAAATTATCTATTTTTTATGTAAAAATAGATAAATTTCACAAAAAAAAACACCTGTGGTGTTATAAAAACTAAGTTTAGAATATTTTAGTGTTGCATTTTATTTTTACAGCTTATATCAATGATAGTAGTCAATAAAAATAATATTATATTTACTTATTACATGTCAAATTACTTATAACCTGACTTTGAGCAAAATTGAAAAAAACGCTCAGATGGATATATAGGTATCCTATTCAACAAGTGGGTTGAACAATATTGCTTATTTAGTGAGATATTGGATTCTGCTCACTGATTACACCCTGCCCGATGGATGTATAACAGAACAGCCTTTATTATATAATTTATGATTCAGTTATTTAGCTAGCTGCCACAGCACACAACTAGCAATATTTTATATTAAAACTGGATTGTGATATATATATAGTTTTATATCAGCCATTTGTATATGTGACTGAAGTTGCAAATGGAGGTGCTTATTAATCTGATTGGTCTGGTATGGAAATAAAACATCAATTCTCTTAATGTGACATGTGAATCTTTCAACCTTGTTTGTCTGGCCGAGTGTATAAGGCATTGATCTCCAGATACTAGAGCTGTGTGTTCGAACCCACCTAGGAATTAATGATTTTTTTTACCGTAAGCTCAAATGTGAGCTCTGAGTGCTTCAGAGCCAAACCAGTGGGCCCTTCTGTAATACATTAGTTTGAAAACTATTTTTTGGCCTCACGTTATAAGTACGTTGCAAAAATTTCTGCTCTATTGCTTTATTTTTATTGATTAAATCTATACGTTTAGTACCCTCAATGGCGCCTCTCTAAGATGTGCATAACAGAAATTATTTTGATATACAGAGATTTAGATATTTCCCTATATGGCTGAGTGACAAAAAGGACAATGGATTTGTGACTAATGCATCATTGCACTTTTTAGAAGGATGTCACAAATTTATATCAAGTTCTTTGCAAATCAATAAGCTCCTCTGTGAAAATTAGGATGTCCTGATCTTCACAGAGGAGTTTATTGATTTGCAAAGATATTGATATAGATTTGTGACATTTTAATAAAGGTAATAAAGATATATATTTGTGACTGAAAAAAAGCCCAGTATGAATAGGATTAATGTTTGCAGTATCAGCAGTTCTTGTTTTGGCAACTTCTGTAAAGCTTACTTTTGGAGTTGTTGTTTTTCAGTCATTAGTTTACGCTACTTTAATAAATTCCCTATGCTTGATAAGTTCTTTTTCTCAATTTCACTTTTCCAAACAAAAAAATTCCTTTTAAGTTTGTATGCTTGGATAACCAACATTTTTGAAAAATTCAAAAACAATAATATAAAAAGTATTTTCAATCATGCTTACCCATTGATATTTACTTGTAAATTTCTTTTTGCTGCAGATATATCTAGATTCAGCCTTATTAAATTCAAGGGTGCTTATTGGTTATTCCCCCACCCCTCTGAGAAACTTCATCTTTTTATAAATATTTTGCCTAATTTATTATCATAAATTTACACCCTTTATTGTACAAATTTTTTCTTTTCGAAAACGTCGTCAAAACCAACATACAATTATAAAATAAAATATAAAAACACCACAAAAATAGATCGTTAATTGAAACTAATTTGTTTATTCATTTAATTGATAGTTTATATTATATCCTCTATCATTTTACAATGAGTACAGTACAATTATATATTTCATTATGAACAATATTTATTAGCAGATTTATCAAGCAAACCTTTAAAACAGAAATATCAACTACACATTTATGTAACATTTTATACATATTATATATCATAAGTGATGCGATAGCATAACTTTGAGTGTGCCTGTAAAATTTTCACAAAATGTATGTATTCTAATTTAGCACAACTAAAACAGATACACATCATTTCTTGTTGAAAAGTTAATATAACCGTTACATTGTAGCCATGGAAACAGAAGGATATACAAGTTATTCAGAATCAGAATCTGAGGACGAAAAAAATGAAGCGACTAACTTGATCAACCCTTCTATTGGGATGGGTTATGAAACCATAACAACAAGCGGTCATCACGAACGACAGGGTAGTATATTCTCATCTGTATTTACATTAGTTTCGACTATGATTGGTGGAGGTCTGTTATCATTACCATTTGCATTTCAACAAGGAGGGTTCTTAGTGGCTACATTGGTTTTGATATTTGTCCTGGCAGCATCAACATACGGTGGATTTCTAATTATAAATAGCAAAAAGTATTGCAGAGGTCGAATAAAGAATATAGAAGATGTTGCAAGGCTTGCATTTGGACGCCCAGGAGAGGTTAAAATTTTGCGTTGTGTCTTATTTTCTAAAATATAGATATCTCTTTTAATTTAGAACATTTCATGTGCTTATACATGCTTTACTCCTGTTTGCAAATGCTTATTACAGGGAAAAATTGATATTTCAAGTGTTAGAAATAAAGAAAATTAAAACGGCAATTTTGATTATGTGTTTGACGGAAAAAATTTCAACTTCTCATTTTTCTTGTCATTAAAAAATATGCAAAGCTATTGTAATTCAATTTCACAGTAAATTTTATTTAGAGTAAAAGTCATATAAAACTTTGTGCTAAAGTTTTTCAATCAATGTACATTGAAGTTTGCAGACCCTTAATTTACAGAACAGTTCTTAAAAAAGCAAAATCTAAACAACAACTAGCTTTAAAAATTCAAACTTTTTATTAGCACCCTTTTCTATAAACCAAATATATAACGCAGCCTAAAAAGATAATTTTATATTATTTTAAAAGCTGCTTTATGATGTATATAACATAATGTCGAAACAGGCTGTCCTATGCTAGGTCCGAAGGTGATTCTCTCGCTAGAAGTTAAACATATATGCTGCAAGGTTAATCTCAAAATGATGTTTTATTTTACATTTATTTCACTCGCACTAGAGATGACACCTTAAAAATAATAATAATAATATTTTATTTTCTAAAACAATCCTACAACAAAAAATTTTATAGTTATAATTGTACAATTAATTTATAAAAAATTATTAAATATTTCAAAAATCAATTTTAAAAAAAGACAGGTTGAATTGGATGGAGCCACTGGTGCAGAAAAACTGGCCGAAGGAGTGACACCATTTTATAGTTCTTGACAAAATCCTAAGTTCATGTAAAAAGTGTTAATAAAGATAACAAGATAAAATAAAAGGTAAAAAAAGAAAAAGTTAAGAGAATATTAGTCCGAAAAACTAAAATCAAAGATTAAAACTAATTAAAGACTTTAATGACAATCTTTTTGAATTGATACGGTTTTGATTGGAGAAAGGAGGGAGACAGAGTTAAAATTCTTAAATATTCAAATTGATTTACAAAAGAAACAAGAAATTTATTTCAATCACAGATGCATTGATAAATAATAGAATACTTTACCATATCATACTTTTGCGTTTTATGGGTTGGAACATAAAGTTTCCCGTTATCAAAATTTCTTGTTATATGGTTATGAGTTATTCAAGTTTCAGTAAAGAAATTTGAAATTGAAGATGGAAGATTTTTATTGATAGAATCAGACACGAAAAGAAGATGTAATATTTTTATTATAGATGAAAATAAGGAATTTTTAGCCTTTATAAATGATCGCGAGGTATCAGATCTAAAGGGTTGAAAGCTTATAATTCAAATAAATTGTTATTGAACTGAAATTATTTTACTGATGTGATAATTTCATGTTTGTCCCCAGATTTGACAGCAGTAATTTAAGTGAGAAGAGAAAATAGAGAATTTGGTATTTTTTTGATCGAAATCCAAATTGAAGTACTGTCAAACAGTTAAAACTGTTGAGGAAAGAGTACAATGTGAGTGAGTTAATTTCAAGTTGATCAGTGGGAGAAATAGGTAAACTTTGAAGATTTGGATGTTTTAGATCATTATGAAAATTTGTATAAGAAGAGTGAATGTTTTTTTTTAAGTATTTAAGTTTTTTGAAATATGTGTAGGGTCTGTTATATAAGAGTTATTTTCTTGCAAATAATTTAAGATGAACTTCTGTGATTTTTAACATTTATTAGATTTTTAATACTTTTCCAAGTCTTACGGAAATTATTGGCATTCTCAGAGAAAATTTTTTTTACTAATTTTAATTACAGGATTTGACATATACTTTTAATGTTTTTACCGAGTATGCATTTATCTATACAGCATTGGCAACAGTTTTATATTTTTTTTCTGTAACACAACTCATCTAGTTCATTTTTATGAACCAGTGATAACCACTCTCGTCGAATAATAAAACCCTGAAAATTTATGACATACTTATTTCGTTTTTTCCGTACATGTTTATTGTATTAAGAAGATCCATATAACTTCTTTTCACAGGATTTTTGTTCACTTTTCCAGATATATTTATTTTATACCACTTTGGGTGATATTAGGCTACCTTTTATGTCCTCAAAACGTACAGTATTAATTAGAAAATTATAAATGAAAGAGTTTAATTAAATATCGTTATCAACTTAAAAATAACATTAGCGATAATGCAATCTCAAGTAAATAATATGAGCAACATTTTACCAAATAAAATCTGTTTATATTTTCACAAAGTTACTTTATTAAATAATGTACCAATTAAATTTTTTTGGTTTGTTGTTCATAACACCTGGATATTAAATACTATCATAGTAAATTTTTGTTCAAAAGTTACATTTAGTGAACGTGGGCATTCCATCTTATTTTATTACTCTAAATTGGCAGTATTATGAAATTGAATTTTCAGGAAAGAAATTTGCTAATTGGAAATTTGCCAAAATCAGCAATTCATCCAAATTTATCAAAACTTTCTGCCACTATCTAGTTTCATATCAAATTTATAACACATTTACATTATATTTCAAACAAAAAATTACTTGTAACATCACCATAAATACGAACAACCTTTATTTAATATAGCAGAGCTTTGTCTCAGTCGATATTTATATTAATTAATATACAGATCAGGTACTTTTAAGTTTAGTGAATAATTATGGCAAATTCTGCATCAGTTTATCTTTATATCAGATGAAATTTGTATTTTTAGGTTTCTGAGTGTTTGGATCAGTAGATTTTTGGATTAGTGGTTCAGTGGAATTTCAGATTAACAGATCTTTGGATCAGCGAATTTTTTTTTTAGAACCAATGGGTATTGGATTTGTGTTTTTGAGTTAGTGAATCTTTAGATCATCAAATCTTCCAGTTGAGGTTAGGAACTTTAGATCTTTAGATTAGTTAATATTTGGATTAGTTGCTCTTGGTTTAACTAGATCCACTGATCTACTGATCTAATTCCAAACTTAATATTGATAAATAAAGAAACGCTTACAATGGTAAATTTAATGTACATATAAATTTCATGTTCATGCTCGTTCTTGGATTAAATTACTCATTTCTAGAATACATGTGATGCTCATTCCTAAATTGCATTGCTTATTCATAAAAAAAAAAATCTTTCATAGAATATTGCATAGCTCATTTCAAAAATAAATGCCCATTCCTAGATTGCATTGCTTGTTCCTAGAATATATGTTCATGTTGAGCTTCACATTGACTGTGCTATCACTTATTATTTTTTAATAACAAATTCTAATAGATTCAGAAAAAAATTCCTGTCGCCTTTACCCATTGCTTTAAAATGTAACGAAAGTTGTTTTTTCTAGCCTTTCTCTCAATTCTTTCCAAATACCATTCTACTAACTCCAAAGAAATCTAAGCTAAACTCATGTATAGTAATTATGTGTTCTTTATTTAGGTCGCAGTGCAAGTGCTGTTGTTTCTTGTGCTGTTCCTTTGTTCTGTCGCCTATTTCATCCTCATTACAGATCAGGTATGTTATAACTTTATTAAATCAAAAATAGAAAATGAAATTTTTGCACATGATGTAAATATTTGATCTTTTTTTGAAAACTTAGAAAATGTATTTCAAAGATTATTAACATTTTCTTGGTTTCTTTAATAGCTATAACCCATTCAAAAAATACATTAGTTGCCAGAGCGAAAAGTTTACTTATATA
>JAUZNK010002854.1:0-11232 GCA_035046665.1 Euphysa ruthae | reverse complement strand
AAAACTGTCCCCATTTGAAAATATTTTTTTACCGTGGAATATTTCAGGAGTGCAGACCTTGCGATTGACATCGCTACCTTGAGGTTGCTAAACCATTTCTTGGGCCGAAATGGATCAATTTTGTTACTCGACATTCTTAAGTTCTATAAAATTCGTATAAATTTAACTTAATCTATTGACTGTAAAAGTGTGAAGGAAGCAAGTTATTTGACATACTGTTTTTTTCACAGTTTTTGATATTGCTGATTTTTTTTTCTTTACAATTTAAGAGAACATTTCTTATATTTTCCAAATAGTGACTGGCTTACTTTGGAATATAAATGGGACTAATTTGGACTTACTTCACAAATTATGGGTTCTATTTAGGACTTTGATAAAGTACATCATTTTTTTTTACAGATATGTGCAAGAATTATATTATGAACTTAAAAAATAAGTTAACTTTTAAGTGATATAAATTGACTTACCTTAACTAAATATTGTACCATTTATAGTAAAAAATAATTGCGATTAAGACTGGTGGTGAAGTTGCATATATGACAAATATATATGAATTGCATAGATTTTAAAATTTGTAGGTTTTTAATATATATGTGTACTTACTTCAGAATCAGAACTTACCAAACTTGGGTTACTTTATATTGGTGTTCTAGTAGCTGTTACTATAAAATAATAGCATAAAAGCTGAATAATATACATACAAGTTTATAGTATATAATTATTTAGAAATAAAGAAAGTTAAGAAATGTAAGAGAGTAAAAAGGAAATATTTGAAAGAAACCATTGTAGTGCATCCTAACCATTGTAAATGGAGTATTTTGAATATAATGTTTTAAATAGAATCTTTCTCTTCAGTTTAAATAAAGAAATAGAGAAAAGTAAATATAATTTTAAAACTTTAGCAGAAGAAATGAGACCAAAACATGTTGAGAGGTCCTGCAGTAATTGCATGAAAAAATTTAATAAAAAACAGAGTTTGTATAATCACAAACAAATGTGTCAAAAGGGGAAAATACCTTGTTCAAAATGCAATCTGACTTATAAGAACTTTATATATCAATGCACATAAGTGCAAAGAGAAACCTTCAACTATCTGTACCCTGTGCGAAAAAGTGGCATCTGGGAAAACATTATGGTTTTTCAACTGAAGACTCATCAAATGATTACAAATCCAAAGAAGTCAAAAAACACATTGTAAAGTTCCAAAATTTGATCAAGTTAAACCTGATTATTCTTTCTCAGATGACTCGTTTATGCCCAGTATGGTATGTTCAAATTTTGGCTCTATCCAGCATGTCTTTAAAACTTTTACCCCTTTTAAACCCAACAATGGGAACCTTTTTGAAAACGCTTTGATATTGATCTGGCGTGAGCAGTAGATTAATCTTTTCCAGTACTTTTTTTGCTTTAGAAAATGCAGGATGGTATGAAACTATGTATCTGATCCTTAACCATTTTTTAATTATACCCCTTATCAAATAACCATGCTTCTAATTGGTTGCATCTATAATCAAAAAGTATTGGTTCAAAGCAAATAAGATTTAGTCGTAGAGTTTGACTAAAAGGAACTGACATGTTGGAATGGTAAAAATGACATAAAGAAGTTTTAAGATACTGGTGTGTATCTGCCTGCTTAGCGAATAAATCTGTGATAATCTTTTCGGTTGAGTAATCAGAATTATATTTGATAATAGGATGAAAGCTATTAAGAAACTCTAAAAAAAATTTAAGTTTTTTTCACAATGTTGCCAAATTACAAAAAAACATTTTTTATGTAGGCCCACCATATAAAAGGTTTTTCAGGGGCTATTTTTTTTTCAATGGTAGCCATAAATAATATTGCATAACTTTGCGCTACTTCAGTCCGAATTGCTGTACATCTAAGTTGCTTAAACACCAAATTATTATGTTTGAATTGTTTGTTTTTGAGGACATATTTCGCCAACTCCAAGAAGCTCTCCGTGGAGATAGATTTGTCCTCACGTTTATTTAAAACTTCTTTAATAGCGCGTTCTTGTGGGATATTACGATAGAGAACTAAAAAAATATTCTGGTAGAGAAGAAAGAGCACTCAATTTCTTAAGGAAATTGTTGGTGTCCTGTATATAATAATCAACTTAATAAATTAAATGATAATTCCAAGACCAACACATTGTTGGCTTGAGAATATCTTTTTTAATGTTTTAGCTAATTTTTTTGGCGAAATATTTTTGTACTTAATTTGCTTTCTGGATTTAATTTATATTTTTTACACTTTGATAAATATGCAAGATATTTTTCATTTAGATCTATATATAAGTTTTCTGTAATTCTCAAAGTGTTTTTGACTGGACAGTCTTCAATATTTCTATCCTCAGTGCCAACAGTTTTTTTCTTTTTTTCCTCTTGATTCATGCTTCTGATGAATCATACATGATGTATACAGCACACATATATCTAGATCGTAGAATTTTATCACATTTTGGTTTCTTAATCTTGTTTTTAACTATTTGCATGCTTTGTTTTGCCTGTCTAAGTTAATTTATGGTCACTTATAACCAATGTTTGTCCAATTTGGCATGCAGATTTAAAACTCCAAATATTAACAGTGTACCTCTCTTACTCATAGCAGTTTTTAAATTTTAGATTCATTTGAAGAAACTTGGTTTATTTTTTCTTCTGGTCAAATACAATATTTCCCTACAATTCCTTGTGGTAAAGATAATGTTTTTTTTTTTTTTTTTTTTTAGTTCACTTATTTTTTTTTGATACAGCTAATTCTAACTGGTATGTTTGTATTTAAATATTAAAATTTTCTGTTCAGTTTGTAATTGTGACTAGGTTTTAAACAAGATTAAATCATTTTGGAAACTAACATTTTAAGTGAGTGCTTCAAAATTCTTTATAAGTGTTTTATATTATTTGTTTAGTTATTATACTTTTACTTTTTCTATCCAGAATGAAATTTCTGTTGTTGAGACTGGTAAAAACAAGCTGATTATTTTCAGTAGACGGGCTATTTTATTATGCTTTTTCCACACTTGATAAAAGGTCAGGAAATTTTCATTACAGTCTTGGAAAATATGCTCATGTTTTTGTCAGTCAGGGTTATTAATTTTTGAAAAATTCTTGAAAAAATATAATCTGCGATTTCGGGACACTAAATCTTTTCAATGGGCTAATTTTGTTCTTTTTCTAGAAACTTTATAAAATAAAAAATTCATGCTATTTTCTGTATAGTTATTACGCTAATTTAACCCACTAGGCTAATATCTCTGTGATTTTTCCAAGTTTATTAATGCAAAAAAACAATTACAGGTTAACCTCGAAGTTATTTGTGCCTATGATAATATATTTTCTACTAACGATGAGGGGTGGCTAGTAGAAAATATATTTATATATTATCAGTTTAGAAAATTTTCAGAGCGCCTTGTAATTATGATTTGTTCCTCATTCTAATTTTTAAACTTTATGTATCAACATTTGCTTTTCAACAATACTTATCAACAATGCTTTTCCATTTGTTAATCATCCTTAAACTTATAAATAAACCATTTTCTTAATTTATAACTTAGTCCATGAGATATCTACTCTTATATGCAGACTTTTAATTATTTGATTTTATTTTTTAAGCAACATAAGACACCTAAAAGAATAAAAATGGTTGAATCATTATACCACTGTCCTGATCAGAAGAGAGTGCAAAAGTTAAAAGATCTTGCAAATAGACTGAGAATTCTTAGCATCAAAGCAACAAATGCATCAAAATCAGGGTAAGCAATATTTAATACACTGACAACCTAATATTACCTTTATAGTCAGATATATTCATATATATTTCATGTGGATTTTAATGATGAGAATGCTTTTGAGTCTAAGTAAGCCTAAAATAGTTCCAACTTAGCTTGATAGTCATTATTACACACTAGCTTTATACCCGCCAAGACTTGGCTGATTGGTGCACATAGCTTTTTAGGATGTGGAAACCTTAAAATGAAGTCTAGAATTAATTTCATAAAAACTATATCAAATAAACAAAAATCAGTTAGCTGAAAGCACTACCATAACAAACAGCAATCCAAAATTATGTTTCTTTTAAATACTTCTTGAATAAAAAGAAATTTAGAGGACTGTGACATCGATCCCCGTACCTCTCGCATGCTAAGCGAGCATTCTACCATTTTTTCCATTCCCTTTATGATGATAACTCAATATTTTAATACACATGAGAAAAAAATTATTTGGACTTGCATTTTTACCTCACATTCTAGTATTGGAAATTTAGACGTCATCAGGTGAGTTAATAGTGCTTGGTAATTCGATCACCAGCATCATACTACACTAGTATTTTAAAATATTAAGATTCAGTAATAAAAATAGAGGTGAAACTTTAGAAAGTGGCAACTTTAAAATGGAGCTTACAATTTAATAAGGACAATTATACTATAGATATAAAACAAGTATGGTAAAATTCTACCTAGCGGTAGATTAAGTTCTTGAGCACCATTGTTGATATGGTCATGCAGAGTATCATATTGCTCAACACAAAGCTTATCTTGATTGGTATTATAAAAATACATAGGTTGACCCTCAACTTTGATATATGTATCAACAATATATTATTGAAATAATTTATTACCATAAAATACAGGGCTAAGCGATTCTTGAACGTATAACCATAAAGTTGATGTAAAGTTGTTTGATTACTTACAGCTGTGATACATTCGGCATTGTGTAAAAGTTGCTCATGCCAACCAGCATCACTTCTAGGAAAAATGAAATTAGAATTAATTACATCCCTCATTACAAGAGGAGCTTTACCATCATTACCTACAAAAACACAACATCTCCATCATGGTGTGGAATATCATACCTACGAAGATCGCCACCTTCGAGTAAGGTTATTTTAACAATTGAAGGTTCTCTTCCTTCTAATGCCATATTACGATTTTCTTTATTCTCTACTTCAGCCATATTTTTAAAAGGACTCCCTCCGTTTAAAACGTTTTGGAGAAGTAGCTTAAGTGTTGGAATACAAATGTTATTACCTGGACGTTGCATTCTAAAATTTGCATCAGCATCATAAATATATAACTGACCATAAGTTTTTATTGTGTTTATTTCTGGTTTTTAATTACCAACACGGTGAAAATTTTGCCACAGACCCCAAAACCAAAAGTATGGGGCATAATTTGGTGGTGGTGCAGTGTTGGCCCCTAAAGAAGCAAATGACAATGATGCGTTTACTTTAATCTCTTTTAATTTAATTTGATGTCCATGTTTTTTAAAATAAATTTTAGTGATGATACCACAGTCAATCCATTTAGATATAGGTCATAAAATATTTTCAACTGTTACACAGCCCACAGAATTAAGAAAATTGCAGCATTAAAATTGTCCACCCATGATAATTTCCACAATAAACTGCTGTAGTTTTAATGCTTTAAAATTTATTTAATCAGTTTATATTTTTAAACCTGACATGGTCAGGGTGTTTAAAAAGTATGCAAAAGTCAGAAAGTTTGTCATTTCTTTAACAAGCAGCGATACTTTTTCCCAAAAAAAGTGTACGTAGCTACGCTACATTCCAAAACAAAGTGTGCATACTTTTTAGTCGCTGAAATTATTAAAAAGTGCGCACATACTTCTAAAAAGTACGCACATAAAAAAGTATGCAAGAAGCTTTTAATCGCTACTGGGTGATATTTTGTTATTAGTACAAATCTGTTTTCATTCATTTGGAATGTTGCAAACTATAATACTCAATAAAATAATCATGGAGTTAGCATGTTATTAAAAATTTGGAAGATTTTTCACACTAAAACAGTTAATAATTACAACCTGCTATATGTTCTTGTATTTTATTAACTAAAAAATAATATAGAACCAAACTTTTTTTGTAAATATCTGCATTACATTTTTACAAAATATATATTAATATGTATATCTTGCTTGTTTATACATCACATAACGTTGTATAGGTTTATTAAGGCGTTAAACACTGGTTACCTTTAAGGCCTCTAACATCTAGTTTCATAATAATTTGATAAACGGAAATAAAGTCCATGTCTCTAGGAAAATACGACTGAACAGATTATAAATAGTCGAACTCCCTACAAGATATTTAAGAAAATAAGTTTTAACTGCTATAGGAAAGTGATCATCTGGTTAACTTAGTTTATAAAAGGGCATACTTTTAATCACATATCATTAGTTCGCAATGATTGAAATGTACACTCAAGGTTGAATGGCCTGTGATTTTGATTGTGCAAAAACAATTTCGTAATTCTAAAGTCTATACATTGAACGAAGAAAACAAGTTTAGTCAATTTTCGTAGCGTGTGTTTTGTTCGAGGATGTAGTAAGTTAATAGATTTTATCAAAAAGTTTATATTTGTCATATTGCACATGTTTTAACAGCTTATTGATTATAGACAGTGTTCACCAGAGTATATGGTATTATTTTATTGTTTTTAATCATAAAAAGTTATAAAGGGTTATATTTAAAATAAATAAACTTGTGTTCTTCTATTTGTAATAAAATTCTTTAAAAAATGTTATGAACTATTTAACCTCAAATTGACAGTGCGAACTTTTTACCCACCCTGACTTTATTTGATATAGTTATACATCAAAAGAATGTAGAAATAAAAAAAGAATATTGGATTTAAGTTTCTGTGGTTGTGATGGGGCTAGTGGTCATGAATAATTGCTCATTCAAGTTAAAAACCAATTAGTTGCGAAGTAACAAAGTAAGTAATAGGCATAATAAATTGTTAATTTACTTTGCAATTAGTTTTATTTTTAAAATGTAAGGATTTAGTCCTTTAATTCATTTACAGGCTGTGTTATCACAATTAATATAAAAATTAAGAAGACTCCATATTATATAGAAAAATTGAAATATTTTAAAGGATCGTCATAGGCTATACTATACTTCCCAGGTGATATCCAAAGCCTTGGTTTGCGTGAGGTAATCACAATATATGGCTTACCTCAAAATAACAGCACTGCAAATATTCCTTGTTAAAAAAATTGATGCTTTACTTCTTCTCAAGCTCAATCTTATCAGCGCTGCTAAAATCAAGTGATCAGGTCTAAAACTGGAAAAAGAGCTATAAGCTTCAACATTGTTTACAGAATTTTTCCACTTTTTGTTGATAAGTAGTTTAAGTGTGATTGGTATGTAGTCGATTTGGGTTTTTCTACCTGGCATGTCAGATAGATACGTTCATAGTTTACCTTGTTGCTTTTTAAAGGTTGTATTTGTGATATTAATCTTGCGTTCAGCAACAAAACAATTTGCAAGTATATAATGGAACATCAAGAGGTGAACGTGATTGATAATACTTTTTCTAGCAATATGTTTTTGAATTTTTTTAAAATATGTTGGGTATCCAAGCATGCAAATCCAAAAACAATTTTTTGAAAAAAGTCTCCAGCTGAAAAAGAGAAAAGTGAAATTGAGTAGCAAATAAATAAATAAATATTTATCAAAGGGAATTCTCACAGACGTTGCCAGAACAAGAACTGCTGATACTGCAAAAACTAAAAAAAAAAGGAACGAGAAAGGAAGGCAAAATATCGAGAAGTAAGAAGAAGTTGCGTACCACCAGAAGTTTCAAATTCTTTATCACAAATTGCATACTTAACCAAGGCATCATATGGAAAAGCAATTGCAAGAGTAAAACGTGATCTACCAGTTAGTTAGTCCAGGAAAGGAAAGGGCTGTAGTTAAACATCTGAACTTTAAACAGTCAAGACCTTTTTCAGTAAATGTAAGACAAGATCATCACCAGGATTTTCAGAAAAAACAGAAGCAGCGGTGCTGAAATTTTATGAAGATCATATTATTTCCCAACAAACTCCAGATAAAAAGGATGTTGTTACAACAAGGGACGGAGAAGGAAAGCACACAATTCAGAAACAGCACTATTCCTTGTGTAAAGAAGAACATCCAGAAAAAAAGGTAAAGAAATCCAAATTTGCTAGTCTGCGACCACCTTATGTTCTCCTTACATCATAGTTATCCAGAAATGTATGCGTATGTATTAATTATGAGAATCTGATGCTACTTTTTCAAAGTCTCCATAAGTATGACCAAAGGTTTCTTTAATTCTCTCATTGTCTTGGATATGTAGTGGACACACTGTTGATTGCTGGTTCAACAGTTGCAAGGCTTGTAAGCTTATTGGTAAAAATTCAAATCAAGAGAACAATTGACATGCTATATGACAAACTTATTAAATATGGTACCCTATTTTTTCAACTTACCACTTTGTAAAGCAGCAGCAAGCAAAACGTTATAATCAGCTAAAAGATATGTTCCCATCAAGTCCTGACACAGGAATACTATTTTGCCAAAAATATAATAACTCAGTGACAAGATGAAATACAATCAGCACATTGGTGCAAAGCACAAATAACAATAATGACAGCAGTACATATGCATGAAATTAGATGCAAATCTGCTGTTGTTGTTACAGATGATACATACCACACAATGTTTAATTGGTTTTTAATCATATCATTAATTCTTTGGTCAGATCTGATGTTAAAGTCCTTCATGTTTGGTATGATGGTCCATAAAGCAATTCAAGTATCGCTGCTTGGCTGGCATCCTGCCAGAGTTTGAATCAAGCTACAGTTAAAAAATTGTTCGGTTTTTTTTATTTTGCAACTTCACATGGGAAGGAATGGGTTGATATTGTTGGAGGAGCAGTGAAACAACTAGTTTCCACCAGACTGTCTGGTAGTTGCCAAGACTTCCAGCTTTACTGCATTGAATATTAGATCTTTGGTTTTTACTTTCTCATACCTTTCTTTCTTGTAACAACTTGGATAATTGTTGTATTATGCAGATGGAATAACTAATGATTAAACATTCTAAAGAGGATTGGAAAGTTTAAAATGTGCAAAGTAAAGCAAATAAGTTTGATGTTCCACCCATCTTGTACCTAGCAATATTTCATATTTTTAAATAGAACTAAACATTGTCGTTTTAATAAAATTCATCGTAGTGGTAATTTCTTGAAAAAGTAATACACATCCGTTTTAGTGTTAAGATGAGAAGAGTTAAATGCAACATTAATTATTAAAGTTATTCAAATTATGGGACTGACTGAACATAAGCATATACTGATCACCCATTTCTTTGACCAACAGTTTATATACTTTTAGAGTAACTATTGCCTCTGAGTCACATACCAATCTCCTTTGTACTTCTCAAAAAGGTAAAATTCATTTTACCAACAAAGTGGCTTAAAGATGGCTTAATGCTTTCAGCATTGCATTATTTTTGATTCCTATAATTACATTGAAACACATCAAGCCATCTACACATGTTTTAGCAAACTTTTTTTCATTTGTGCTTCCAGATGTACTTGCACCATCAAAATGAACACTATAAAAACGGATAAAATTTAATGGCTCCATAATGTTCTTGAATCTTTTGCTTTAGATTTCCTAAACTTAGGAAAATCATTCTATTTTTCAAAATATTTATATTTACATTTCATGATATTTATATCTCCCCCACGCTCCCCTAAATCAACCTACAAGGGATTTTTATAGCCCTCCTAAAACATTTTTAGACTTCTTAAACTTGGGAAAATCGTTCTATTTTTATGATATTTAGTCTTATAGCCCAGCTAGATTGTTTTAGGTGGGCTATTAGCAGCCCACCTGTTGGTTTATTCCTGGAAATGCTTGCTATAAGTTTTCGTTAAATGATTTTCCATTGGCGCATTGTAATGAGCAAACCAAAAATTTTTATAAGTTGGTCTTTCTCCTTTGCGATTCTTATCTGAAACAAGCGTCTTATTAGGCTTTGACTTAGAGGAACAACAGGTAACTCGTTTCTGGCAACAGATGGATCAATAATACCTAAGGTTTGTTTTTTCTGACAAACAGAAAGAAACAGTTACGTGAATGTTATTTCATAGGTAATTTTCAAAATGAAGCTAACGTTTTTTTCTCAGATCTATCAGAATAAAATTTAAGGCAAATTTTGCAAAGTAGTGTTGCCATCTCACCCTTGTCATTTGATACAAAACCAAGAGGATCAAATCGCCAATCTTAAACTGTTTTTTGCTACGCCATGGTTCTGAAATTAAAGATAACTCGTTAATATAAATAAGTTTTAATGACTCTTAGGTGAGATGTCTAATAAATGGGAATTGGGATTTTGTATCTGCTTGAATTTTTTTTCTCTTAATATAGAACAAAATATTTTGTAAAGAAACCAATGTTTTGCAAAGTTCTTTTTAAACAAGTTTGATTGAATTACTTGCTTCACATTATTTTTAAAAAAACTAAATTTTACCATTAATTTGCAAGAAGAAACCAAGCAATACTAATCAGTTCCGTAATCAATTAAATTAATAAATGTATTTTTATGCAATTGCATTCCTCCTATAACAAATGATTTAAAAAAAAAGCCCTATGACACTGTTAGTTAGAGAGCAGCAAGTGCAAAAGAATTCGCATCAATATTTGTTTATTTAAAGAAGAATTTTATACTGTCTTTCCTACAGAGGTGAATCTATTTTTATTAAATCTATTTTTGTTTTTTCATTTTTAATGTTTTGCAATGCAATATAATACCTTCTTGGTTTAAACATTTTTGTCAAGTAGAAAATTATTTCATTCTTGAAATTTGCTATTTTCAATTTCAAGAACAACATATTCTCAAGATAACATCATCTTAATATTTTTCTTATGTAATTATCGTATTAATCTATACTTCTGGAATTTCGAACCTACTTCTCCTGAAATGTTACCAAAAATAATTATTTTATCTGAAGACGTGATTTTTTACTTTATTTAATACTAGAATTTATATATTTAAAATAACTATTGGCACACTATTCTGGTACAGCGAGGTATTTCATGGTCGTATTGAGTACTAAAAGCATGGTTATTTATTATAGTTTCAGGGCTGCAAATAATTTAAATGTCATCAAGACCAAAAAGTCATGAAGACATGATGTCCTGATGAAACCTTTTCCGTCCAGACATACACTGTTGTATAATTCAGACGTATCATTGAATTTAACATATTGCAATTGCTATATTTATAAATAGGTAAAAGATATAATAGGTCTTCACTAGCGCTTTGTATACTATTAAAATATGGAAATAAAAAGAGAGCCCATCATATCTCATAATGTTCATTGGGACAAAATGTCCTAATGAAATAAAATCGATTAGGACAAATGGCAAATCCATGTGGTCATTGTCTTTTGACTCATC
>JAUZNK010002853.1:0-11232 GCA_035046665.1 Euphysa ruthae | reverse complement strand
AGTATCGTTATATTTGTTTAACGAGGGGACTGGAATAACCACGCACGTTATGCTTTTAACATAATAAAATTTAACATGTTTTTTTTTTTTTTTTTACACTTTCAGATTGCTATGTGAATTTTTGTAACAGATATATTCCATCCAGTAAAGCAAAAGATTTTAGTATCTAAACGTCATTGAATTTTGTGTTTTCGGTATTTTGAACATTTGACCATTTTAAAAATTTCTCGAATGGAATATATGGCTTTTTTGTTCAAAAATTGTTTTCAGCATCTACCTGCCAAATTTTTTGTTATTTGGAATTTCCCTCTGAAAGACATTTTACCCTGTTGAAAAATTGGATTTTTAGGATTTCAAAATTTACCCCCGGAAAAACCCTTATCTTCCCCCCTGAAAAAAATTTTCAAAAAATTATTATGGTTTTTTGTGAGAAATTATTTTTCGCATCTACCTCCCAAATTTTAAGTTTTTTAGAATTTTTTTTTGTTGAGTTATGACCCAACATATCAAATTTACCCCTGGGAAAACCCTTATCTTCCCCCTGAAAAAAAACTTTTCAAAAAAAATTTATGGCTTTTTGTGAGAAATGATTTTTTGCATCTACCTGCCAAATTTGAGGTTATTTAAAATTTTTTTGGTTGAGTTATGACCCAATATGTCCATATTTACCCCGTGACATTCACTTTTGTCCCCACTTTCATGTCAAAAAGGTAAAGAGATTTTGACAGGGAATTTGATGAAATTTGCAATTTCAAACAGCCATAACTATTGAACCATAGCAGCTATTGAGACAAATGAGACCTTTTTGGAAATCGCATGATTTAGTCTTTCACTTGACATCATATGATTTTTTCTGAGTTATTGTTTTTAAAAAGGCTTGACGTCCCTAATAGAAGCCAAAAATTCTGAGAATAATGTATTATTAAAACAGGAATTTTCTTGTTAAAAAAAGTTAGAAATCGAAGAAAGACAACAAACTGCTAAAAACATATACTCCTAACTAATATATAAGATATATAAAATATTTAAAAATTTTTATCACAAAAAAAAAAAAAAAAAAAACAAAACGAAAAAAAAATTGATTTTGCAAACAGGTCAAGAAAGTACCGAATTCAAGGAATTAAAAACCATAACTTAGTGATAAAGCTTGTTCGCCTTTATTCAATCATAGCAATACAAAAACCTTTTTAAATGAAAAAAACATCAGCCAGTGCATGAAGTGGTCAGATAAATTCAATGAAAAGCCAGACGGCAGCCCAAATTACATCTAGGAAAAATGAGAATTTAGAATATATTTTTTTTTTTCAAATGAAGATTTTTATACCATCGTTTCTATACCAAGTCCTAACCCTGACAGAAATATTTTTCCTACAAAGTTAATAAATGTTTGATATTTAAATCTGATTTAAAATTATTGTATTTCCCATTGGCTATTCTTTCCAACGTCATATGTTACATATATCTTTAATCTAATATTTTTCATAAAAATGAATTAAAAAGTGTGCAGTGAAATCAAAATGAGGTTATGGAGTTGTAATGTAAAAAAGGATTATAGCTGTAATAAGTTTAGGTATAGAAAATATTCCCGCTACAAGAATAGGGTTAAAATATACGAAAATGTAGAAAATTAAAAATTTTGCTTTGGAATTGAGACTAAAAAACGCCTACAAAAATTTTACACAATCGATGCAAAAGAAGTACTTTACCAGATGAACGGTTAGAATGTTTTAGTTGTTGTTTTTGAGAATCAACAGAAAGTGACATAATTTACTAATCTAGAAATATACAACAAAAGTGAAACCACTTCTCGTACTTTCCCTGATAGGGTATAACTCTCTAAGCAATGTTATAGATTAGTGAACCAACTAAATCATTAAAGTATTTCTTCTAAAAAGTGATAATCCACGACTTCTCAAACCCTTAAAGAAAAACAACAATTTAGTGACTAATGGGCTTCAGGGGCATTCCTTAATAATAGTAATGACAAGTTTAAAATTTCGCAAATCGAACTTCAACAGAGCTCAAGCAAAAAAATAAAACTTTCATATTAGTCGAAATGCCAAATTACCATAAATAATATTTTACAGCATCTCATACAAATCTAAGTTAGTATCAACAACTAATTTCTAGAAAAAACTTCTTTTTTCAAAAATGCAAAACGTCGCCTTAACTATCTAAATTTCAAATCTAAATTCTGTAGATCGGCTGCTAAAAAAAAAAGCGGCATACTGGATGGAACGCCATTACTTCCGTATGTGTAATCTTTTCATTACATGGTATTTAATATCTATTATGTGCGGCATTAATTTATGCGACATTAACTTTAATGTTGTTATGATAATTTCTATACATGACGTGTTAATTTTGCATTTAGTCAGTGTTGTTTTTAAGAATTTCCCATAATTGAAAATCTTAAATTTCACATTATTTTGACATAGTTTCTATAATTTTGCTATTTACAGTCAAAATTTCGCAACGTGGTGTATTTTCATGTTAAAAGTATGCCCGAATTTTCACATAAAAAGGTCCGAATTGGTTTTGAAGTAATCCAGGATGAAATTTTCCAAAAATTATGGTTTAAGCGCATTTTTTGAATTCCTACACTCTACAATTGGATTTTTATGGAGACTTGTTGTCTATAAATTAAATTTTCGAAAATCATTTCGAGTAACTTAGCAAGAAAAAGTCCATCAAAACAGGCTTCCAAAATCAAATTTCAAACACCTAGTGAAACAACAATTTTTATCACGAGGGTTAAGATATATTTAAGAAATCCTGTTAAGAAGTGTAGAAAATGATTTATTGGCTTTGGAACTTTTCATTTTTTTAGCCAGTTGGAATATTTTCATCCCAAAAAACTCCTAAATTTGTATTCAAAATTATTTGCTGCTATCGAGACCGGGCTAAAAAACTTGGAATATTTCATCCTTTGCTTCCGTCCTGTTAAAATTAGGCACCATCATGTTTTGATTGATTTTAGATGCAAGATTTCCCAGAAATACAAAATGAGACATTCTTAAAAAAAACGAAGACTTGTATGTGGTATTTGCAGTATTATGCATCATAATAAGGTCATAATTGCATAATTATATGTGCATACACACTAAAATGAAGTAGAATTAATATATGATTTTAATATGATTTTTCATTATACCACTTACCTTGTTTATACGACGATACTTCGTTATACGATATTTCATCTTCATTCATTACATGCATTTGCAACTTTATAGGATATCATTCATTATACTGGAGAGTTTCCTCCAACTTTTTTACTCAACAACGAAGATTGTGATGTAAACATAACCACTTCACTTCCCACTAGTACCAGAAAAGATGTCTGACGATAATATGTCCAAGATTTAAAAACAACAACAACAGTTTAGCATCTTGTCACAATATTTCCTGATGGAAAATACTTTCAAACATAATAAGTAAGTTATTTCTGCCGAATTTCAGTCTCTTAGTTTGACTGACCGTGCAATAATCAACTTCGAATGGAGTACTCAGTGTTTGGAAGCATTATCACTTTAAAAAGTAGAGCGGTACTTGAGTTTAATGCTAACACCTCTTCTATTTTATGTGCATCAGAACGAACAGCTTATCGTAAAATTCATGAGGAAAATCTTACAAAATTAATTTCTCTAGTATGCATCGCATCGCTTGATTCAGACTTAAACTTTTATCGAAATAATTACCAAATTGTGGGGAAAGGATGCTGAATGAAATTTTAAGAAACCAAGGTATTGTTTAAGATGCGACATAGGGAGTCAATTGACTGATCTTGTTGACAATTTGCGTATATTAAATCGGTTAAACGTACAAGGTTCTTATCATCGGTGAAACATCGATACTAATCACATGTTAATACGGTACTTCACTTGTATGAGTGAGAATAAATCTGATACGTTACTCAATATATTTTTAAAAAGCGTTGAAATTTATGACTTTCCACAAAAAGTTCGGTCTGACAAAAGTATGAAGAATTGAGAATGTTCCAGAGCACATGACCCAAAAACAAGGTAGCGGTAGAGGCAGTATACTTACCGGCAAGAGCACACATAATCAACGAATAGAATGTTTATGAAGAGATGTTTTTAAAGGTGTTTTAAGTTTTTTTATAAACTCTTTTAATTTATGGAAGAAAATAGTGTAGCTGCTAAATCCCTTACATGAACAGCGCATTTCTGCACTTCATTGTGTTGCCTTATCAAAAATCAACTAGAAAATCAACATTTGGAGAAATGCTTGGACAAAACACAGAATGTGAAGATTAAAACCCCACCTCTTAAACTATGGGTGGCAGGGTGTCAAGACAAATAAAAAAACCAACATTCTATAGACATTCCAACTAATGATCTAGATTTCTATGGTGCTGAACGTAATTTGGAGGGATCAGAAGATACAAGAAAGATTTTTGTATCACCTGATCTGATTAATGATGAACTTGCTTCAAATATAAATGCCTTGTTAAGTTATTGCATTTGTATATGTAAGAAAGTCTTAGACGAAAGAAAAATCTTTGGTAAAATAATATTTGATGAAAGAAGATAATATATTATGAAAACAGTTTAGCAATACATGATTTTTAAAATAGAACGCTTTCCCAGGCAATTATTTTATTAGGAATTGTTTTTGTAGGAATTAATTTTGATAGGTTTTCGTAATTTACATGGATGTTGTGGATGTTTTTTTCCAAAGATTATTATGTATCAAGAAAAAGTAATTGAAAAAACTTATTCAAGGATGGCATGGTGAGGAAAACAGCTAAGTCGATATTACCATATATTACTATCTTCTAGACAAAATAACGCCTATCAATTTTCAGGCAAAAACATGTGTTGTGGATGGTAGTGCTTTGCTTCATAAGGTGAAATGGAATAAATAGTGTTCAACGAATTTAGGTGTGGCAAGAATTTCCTCTGTTTCAACATCTTCATTATAAGTGCTTAAAAAGATTGGCAATAAAAACTCTGAGTCAAATCATCGTAAAAATTTTTCTGAAAGAGGCATAAGGCATAAATTCAAGGAAATAAGAAGAACAAGCATCTTTACTTCTAGTCATCTTTTTAAGCATTGCTAACTGTACTAAAATAGTATGGAACACCAAAAACATTATATGAATAAAAATGAAAAATATTGTTGCATAGTGTAATTAGTGAATTTCATATTTCTTGGAAAATAATTTATATGTTTTACGGTTCTTTTCTATCTATCAGGTGGACGAAGTGGTGATGTCTCGTTTAGAAAAAATATTGAAGCTTTCTACAGGATGTGATAAAGAACCTGTGGTCTGTTTTGAAATGACTCTTCTCTATTGATTTTGCTGAATACAATAAAGGAATAAACATCATATATGCAGTTATTATATCAATTCCACATAAAACGACTTTAGAGTACAAGGACTCCCGCATGAAAATGCACTGACATTATATAACAACATAACTACAGCGTGTCATGGAATAACTACCGACAACAATAGTAAATGACATAATATAATGATAAATAGATAATTGTGTGAGTACTGAAAATAATTTAAGCAGTACAACATATAACCAAAAAATTACGCGTATGGCAGTAATGGTATTCCAAAATACATACTAATAGACATGATTGCACTCATAGGAACCCTAAAAGCTTTGACAGCTGTCTAAATAGAAAGACAAATAAAACCTTCTATTAGCTAGATATATGCTTTGATAGAATGAATATATTTTTAAAAAAGCAGCAAAAACCAAAGTTCAGAAAAGTAAGCTCAAAAGATGCTCTGGTTAAAATATTTTAATAAAATATTTATAATTAGATTAAAATATTTTTATGACTTTTTATTCATGACAGACATGCAGTGACTAACAAATTCCTTTACATCATTTCTCAGAAAATTCTAAAAATTTACCCAAATCAAAAATTTACCCAAATCAAAAACTCTTAGCAAAACCAAAAGATAAAAAAGAGGAAATATTGAAAAGACGTTTTTAGAACAAATTTGACCAGAAATAATTCTAAAAATATTCTAAAAGCTAAAAAAAGCAGAAATAATATTTTCTGACATCAAACAGAATTTCAGAAAATTAAATAAGTCTCTGATTGTGAGTTATTTTTTGTGTCATGCTGGGATTTTCTCCGGATTTATAAGTGTGCCTAAAGCCTGTGTATATGTGAGGACATTCAAAACAGATAAAATGAGGTAATTGAAAAACGTAAAACTCCAGACAACAGCTTTAAAACCATACCTTTTTCCCTAATTCAGTCCAGCATTCTGTCCAAGATGAATATATTGGCATCAGAGGGGGATTGCCAGCAGCAAGTCTAAGCAAACAGAGAATAAATATCTTCATTGACCAATGCTTTTTTTAAAATATCAAGGTTTTAAAATATCAAGGTTTTAAAGGTTTTAAATTAAAGAAAATTAAAAAAAAAAACGCCATTTTAAGCCCAAAAAATGACAATATTTATCAAAAAACAGAGTTTTTGACAGGTGGCCATATTGGCTAAAACAAGCCATCTGTACTCCATTTCCTTAACAAAAATTCTTAGAAAAATTCAATGGGAAGATTCCAAAAAAATTTGAAAAATGTAAATTTTAGACTTAAAACATACATATATAAGTGAATTCATAGCAACCTCTCAGCTTAATTGAGAACAGAAAAAAAAAAAAAAAAAAAAAAACATGTATTTGCCTGCTTTATCAAGACTTTTAAGAAAATCTGAAACCGCAGTTTTTTTTTCACTTCTAACAAATAATTTCATAAAAAAAAAAAAATTCTAATAATCTAATGAGAAGGTTCTTTGAAAAAATCTCACAATTCTGATTAGTTTCCTTTTTGCCTCGTTTACAAAAAAAACTGACTCTACAAAACCTTCAAAATCCAGCATCATGACATCTTTGTCTTATTAATACCTGACTTGCCAAAAATATGAAAGAAAAATGAACGAACCTCAAAAAAGAAGAAGCCTAAAAAGATAAATATTTTACCTTGTTCACCTTGTTTACCAAGATTATTAAAAAAAAAAAAATTTTTTGAGGAAAACTAAAACTAGCATTTTTTTCTAATCCTTGAAATCTAATTTCATGCAACATATCACAAAAAAATTTCTGATATTTTTTTCTTAGATTACTCTTGAATTGCGCTAAAGAATGATCATCGTAAAATTGAAAACTTTTTGAGAAACGTCAAAGGTAAAAATACAGAAATAAAGAGAACCAAAAATTATAGTACTTTGTATCGTTAACTGCCATAATGTTGCAGACCAATACAAATGGGTACGAAATATTGCTGGCGAATAACTAAAAGAAAAAACAATAAAATTTATAAAAGAAAAACGTGCACTCCTAGGGCTTTAACAACTTCTTTGATGTCGTATATGAATAAAACATGAGATAAAAATGAGGCTGTCTATATTTCTGTTATGCTTAACTCGATCGGCTGTTGAAAATTTGAGTTTTTTTAAAGGAATAATCTTCAAAAATAATCTTCTTATAAAATTATCTATTAAATTGTTTGTTAGTGAAAATATTTGCTTACAACACAATGCTGTATGTTGGATACACACAGATTTAAATTATTTTTTTGCCTACTGTAATTAAAATAAAATTTTTGAAAAATACGCGTTGTTTTTATACTTGAACAAAAACTTCTGATATATCAAAAAACAATGTTAGAGACAGACTGAAAATAAATACAATTATTTATTCATAATTATGAGAAATTGCATAATTAGTGAACACTCAGCCAAACTTGAATAAAAGAGAGTCAAGAGTGAAGAGAGTTCTATGGGTAAATTATCATACACTAAATTATGCAACCATATATCCTAAACCACTTAGTTCCACAAAGCCACAATAGCTAAATTTCAAGCCAGCATCCACTCATATTTTAGTCGGGAAATTGGCTCTTCAACAGAGTTTGACAGTTTTGACAAATCTTAGGTCTAACACCATGTTACCAAGGAAAAACAGACACCTTTGTCCTTTTTCATTAATATCACGTATATGACTTGCCACTTATAACAATAGTGTGGTCAACAAAAATTTTAAATAATACTCAAAATTACTTCACAGCAAGTACTTTTACGATCTTTTCTAGCAATAGTGTGGTGTTTAAAATTTCATTTCAAACAATGTGGTGAGAAAAATCATCTGAAATATTTAAAAATGTAGAAAAGCTAAAAACTAGTACAAATCAATCAATAAATTCAATATTTCTCTCCAGAAAGGTAAGAAGGTGTTTATCACAAGCTAAACTTTTTAGTTTTGTTTATTTTATTTTTTAATTTTATTTTAATTTATTTAATTTAATATTGTTAAATAAACTGTTTCGCTTATGTCTTATAATTGGGATATGAAGTAAACTGATTTGGTTTACAAATATTTCAATCTATATTCAATTATAGGCTTGCAATAAACTAGCACCCAAAGTCTAACAAAAAAATTAGTGAGGAAAATTGATAGAAATTAAAGATCACACTTGACAAATTTTAGGTCGAAACCCAGGGTCTATAAAATGCTTTCATTGTTCATTGCAGAACTTTTACAAAACTATTGCGTTAATTAGCACATAATTCAAATAATTTATTCCAAATATGCACATAATTCTAATATTGTATTCCATTATAAGTCTATAACATAACTTCTTAACAACATTGAAATATTAAGAAAGCATTCTTTAAAATCAGACTTAGTCTTGAAGAATCCAAACTTTAAAATGACTATAATTCTACAAATACTTTATAACAAGAATCAAATTACCTGTGACAAAGCCTCTGAATAACTTTTTGTCTCACGATGTTGAATAATCTAAGAACAAGATGTTTTATCACACATCTATATTATCAATATTACATTTACATACAGTCCGCACTCTTTTGAATATTCTATAAAATTCAAATTGCAAATAATTAGAAAGAATTTTTTTCGAAATTTTTCAGCAATAACTAAACTATGTAATAAATAATTTATTTAAACCTGTGCTGATTTTTTCATTCCGAATTTTCAATGACCACATGACCATTAGTATATAATTAAACACAATTGCACTTCTATTATAAACTGTGACTTATTATGAAATATGAAATTTAAAACCATATGAATTCGAAGATACATTTCAACCTTTTTCAAAATTTCAAGACTTTCCAGCGTTTTCCAGGATAGCCTTAAATTTCATGTCTTATGAGGACGCTTGGAGATATCCACCATCAACACCTAAATTTCTTTTAATTGTGGGCAGCAGCCAGCATCTCAATTACATCTTTTCGAAATTTTTTCATCTAAGCTTTGTACAATACAGTTTTCAGCACAGAAATTTTATATGGTTTAGAATTATTAACCCTGTAAAATTATTTCATTTTAAGTGGTGAAAAAGCAAAAAACTCATATATTTTCAATTAGTATGAATATTTAAAACAGTATTTCAGCTCTACCTCATGTCTAGAACATGATAGTCCACAGAATGGCAAATCATATCAAAAACATAAAAGGAAATAATATGTATTCTTAACCAAAAACCTGACAACTAGAGACATAGTAACAGGTGTCAAAATTTAAATTTAAAAATTGTTTGCCTATTACATCATAAAAATTTGACATTAATGCCCTTGCAATCAATCTGAAAATATCATTCCAAAACATAGCATAAAGCATAAAATAATTTCACGAAGTATAACATTTGCGCACTCTATCTTAATTTTCATACCAGTAAGCTTATGTATATAATTTTAAATATTCAATTTCATATCAGAATCAAAACTTCATGAAGCTTTCTATTGGTAGCATTTATTAAATACACCTACGGTATTTTTATTTCATAAAGAATAAGGAAGAAGTGACATTATGTTGGGTTTCAATACACACAAACATGTTAAGAAATGAGTTAAAGAAATCCAAGATAAAACTGTAAAAATAGACAACATGCCAAACTTATCTGAAAAAATATGTACTAAATTTTAGCAGAATTTGAAATGATTTTGTTGAAAAAAGTTTAACAAGTCGGGGTGGAATACCTTATGATCACAAACACATTTTTATACACAGTGGGAATCAAAACCAAACAGAACATTTAAGAAAACAAGATTAGAGGAAATAAATCACCTCATCAGGATAGATGTACTTGTATAAACAATAGTTGGCTGATTTGGCTAACCACATAAAGAACAATTCACCAATTAGATGTGGAATAAAGCCACTAAAATAAATATAAACTAATTTATAAAAAACGATTTCAAAATCTGAAGAAATTGAGAATAAAAACTATAAAGCTAAATAGGGATAAAATTAAGTTTAAATTTTTGATATTGTTACCCTGACACATCCATATAACTTTAAATTTTAAGTAATGTTATTTATAGTGCTAGATAAGCATGTAATCTCCTTTCTTTAGATGATGAACAGTTTCAATACACAGATCGTCCATAATTTCTTATCCTCAGCCAATTTTTAAAATAAATAATAAAATAGTCATGCAACTGCATTTAACATATTCAAATTATATGGAGAGCAGTCAAAACATAAGAGGAAATATAAACACTCACCTGAAAAAACCAAGTATTCCTTCATGCTGGTATATTTCGTTTAATGATGAAAAAAACGTGCTAAGATAAAATATTAACATTCATATTTGGTACATACAGTTAATGAAAATCTAAAGATTATCAATAACAATTTTAAAAAGTTGATTTTGAAAGCATAATCATTAAGGAACTGCAGAATTAAACCATCAAAAAATAGTGCTATAGCAACAAAGGGTGCAAAAAATTGTCCGTAGATAGCCTACGCATAAATGTCGATGAAGTGTAGATGATCAACACAAACATGATACTATTGCTTCAACCATGTATAGATGTGTCAATGTTACTGGTATGTACACTTATATTTATGGTAAAATAAATGATATCAAATTTGTAGTCAATAAAGGAAACCTAAGCTTATTTTGTAAACAGTAAATTTTTATTTAAAAATGTTTAAGTTCTTAATATGTACGGAGATTATACAAAAAGCCCCTTCAAAGGGTAAGAGACTAATTAGAGTTTATTGGTTTGATTGGGCTTTATAGTAACAGTTTATATAAAAAATAATAGAGATTTTGATACGAGGAATGTTGGCTATAAATAAGGACCAATAATATTTTCTAATGTTAAAAACGTCACCATTTACATGCAAATATTTGTTTTAATCAAGTTAATATTTTTTCAAAACATATAGAAAACGTTTTCTTCAATATCTTACTTCCAAATCTA
>JAUZNK010002852.1:0-27490 GCA_035046665.1 Euphysa ruthae | reverse complement strand
AGCAGCATGACTCCTGAAACGTCGCTCAATAAAATTTTATAACTCATGACATGCGTTTTATCTCTTTAATTATTAATTCCTGAGTTGACAAACACAAATATTTTTGAAATTAATGAAATCACTTTACATATTTGAACTCCCACGCGTTGCCCATCTCTGTTCGAATTTTGAATAACTTTTAAGTTAAAATGTTTTTTCATGCTATAGCTAAAAATTATTAAATATTTAATTTTATTTAGGACTTTCATGATTCTCATTATTGTGTGGTTACTCGATTGGATATTCCTCAAATGAATCACTTCTTCTTTATAGCTGCTTAGAACATATATATTATTTTATTATTTATTTTATTATATAATTTTTTCTTTAGTGAAAAATATAATTACTTATGACATAGTCAAGAGAAGACTTAACGTTTCCAACAAGAAAAATAATAATGCTGACCAAGTAGGACTTTACTAATATTATGTATATTTTGTGAAAAGAAATCTCAATATAAAAAGGAAACACCTGAGAGAACCTTTGATGCTTTTCTGAGTTTTGGGTAGACAATAAAATAACTGAAATGTCATAAAAAACATGAAGCATATTATCATTCTTGCCATAGGGAATATACAAGATTGCAAAAATATCATTGGAAACGATGACATAAAATGCGTCATTATAAAAATTTTTTATGAGCTTTTATTAGAAAAACTGGTTTGATAGTATAAAAGAAAAGTACACAGACCTGCTAAAGCAAATGGTGAAATTCAGTATTGCCTTTCACTACATATTTATTTCTACATTTCATGTCCTTATTGGCAGACTCTAAATCAGTTCAATGTTTCATCATCATACCCTAATAGTACCAAAGTTAAATCAACATATGGTTTTAACTCAACTGTGTTTGGAGATTCTTTGCTTGAAATAAGCTACTTGAATCTATTAAAGAACCCTGGTATATATTTTAGCATTAATTCAATGTTTATCTTGAAATTGGATTTTAATTCAGTTTGTAACTATCAATGTACATCAAATACAAAACATACATACATACAAACTTTGCAAAACACACTAGACATGAATTTTATTTGGACAAATGAGTATGTTTTTGTCTCTAGATCATTGAACTATACCAAGCCTGTCATAAAGAATATCTATACCCTAAGCGCTAAGAACCAAAGGCACATTACAAACATCGCATAAATGAAGCAAAAGATTTTATTTCAATGAATAAAAAATCAATTGCATCTGGAGACACTCATTTGTATATATATATATATGATAAGCAAAAGCGAAAGAAACAAAGTTAAAAAAACCCGAGAACTTTAAAGAATTGTTTTCGATGATGGGAACTTTCCATATATTGTTAACCTTTCTTGGGATTATTAGAACAAGATTTGGGGATTCTGGGATGAGATATATTTATTCAGAGTCAAACTGTTGCTGAAGGATCGATAAATGCTGTGTTGCAAGGAACACAATACAAACAAGCCATTAGAGTGTGTAAGACATTGTGGAAAGCCTTGTGGCATATGATCTTAAGGAAATTTGAATTAGATGAAGGTATGTATGCCATATTTCTTTAAATTTAACTATAGACTGAAATAACTATCACTGGCTTCAACTAGTTTGAATAAATTTTTGTGCCCTTTGAATCAAAATCTACCTACAGCTGAAAATGGGAGTTACGTAGAGGCTAAAGTGCCCAGACTTCAAGTGCAGACAATATGTGACATACATAGAGAATGTCCACAAATCTCTCTCTCTCTTCAATAACCCCCCCCCCAAACACCACCTAGAATTCTCATATTTGAGTTCAAGTGTTGTAAGATATCACAAACTGGAATCTGATAAAGTCATCGAAACAACAATTCATCGACACAAAAAGATGCCAGGAGGAACAACAGGTATTTTTCATTCCTTTGTGTCTAGTGAATGTAAATGGCAATTTGAATGTTTACTTTAATTTTATACATTTTCATGGGTAATAATTTTTTTGGTTATTATGTTTATCTGCGAAATTACAACCCCACAAAATCTAGTTTTCACAAGTTTTTAGTTATATATATCAGCCAAATTAAATCTCCAATTAATGATGAAAATAGCAATTTCACCACTTTCCTCTTCGAGTTTAACGAAGAAAAAAAACTGTTAAAGTATTGGTGTGTATGCCTTTATAAAATACCCATAATTCCCTTTTTTATGTTAGGGTTTAGCACCAACCAGAACTTGTGTACCAATGGACAATTATACACCATTCAGAGTATTAGCCCGTCAGTGATTGCCTCAATATTTAAACTTAAAATCCACAAAACTGATTCATCCCGATCTTCAACAAAAAAGAACCAACCAAGAAAACATCCAAGTTGTAATGGAGTTAATTACAACTACCCTTATAAACCCATTAGAAAAAACAAATCTTTTAAGTTTATCAAGTGGAATAGCTCCTGATGATAAGATTTGTAAAGACCTCGGTAAAGCTTATGAACATGGATCATCAAAAATGAAAGAATTCATTAAAAAATTCACTTTACAAAGTCACACCCTTATTACCTGTATCATCATGTAGTATCATCGTTGGAATGGTATTGGTCAGAAAAATAGAATGCACTTTCACGCCATTCAATGAATTCGCTGATGTATTGTTCAATAATGCATCCATCATCTTGCAGTAATAAATTTCTTTTTTTTATATATATATATATATGTATATAAATGGTATCATATTAAAAAGAGAAAAAATGAAAACAAACATTGGCCAAATTATACCAAGTTTAAGATTTATATATCTTAAATCATGAAATCATCTGCAAGTTCAAGAACTCGGATAGCACTGCTGCAAAGCCTAACAGGTATTCTCATTATGGTAATAATACCAAATAAGGTTAATTAATGCCTTGTTTTGTTATTTTTTTCATTAATTATATACGTAATGGCAGAAAATCATCAAAAGTCAAACTTATTAAAAGATGACCGATGATATACGTATGAGTTACCACTGATTCACATGTACTTGCGCATGACTTCTAACAAAATCGACCACCTTGATAACCCATAACCCCATAGCTCATAACATAACATATTAGTATTTGTTCCAATTAAAAGCGCTTAACGTAATAACTAAAATAGCATAATATTACAAGAAAAATAATATTAATTTTTAAAACAGTTTGCATGTTTTAAAAGATTGAAATTTCTGATTTGAACAATTTTCCAGTCAAAATACCTTTATCTTGTAATCAAAAGCAACAATACCAGAATGATTTGTAAAATTTTGACAGAGTGGCTTATGGCTTATAAATCCGCCAATAAAATTCAAGATAACAAAAAACTTAGTAAGATCCTACAAACAACTTTTAAATATTTTTTATACAAAATTGCACAGAAGGCAATGGTTGAAAAGGGGTAAAATTATAAACATTATGCTAAAACTCCTCTACACTTAAGGGTCTGGAAATACCATCCACGCACTAGGCATTTGCCATGTTCTGCAGAAAAAATTATAGTCAAATAATGTATTCCAGTTATTCAACTTCAGATATTCTAAATTGAATTAATTTCCATATATTTTCAAATACACAAAACTTTTACATAAAAAAAAAAGAAAAAAAAAAAAAAAACTATTAGTGAACTTACACAGATAACTTTATGCTTTATATCGACATAACTGATATTTTCGAAGATCTTTTTTTTTTCGGATTTGAAACTGAGAAAATGACATTTTCCCAAAAATATTCTTCTTAATGTGATAAACAGCAAAAGTAAGATGAAAATATACTCCAAAATTTAACAGTTTATCCATGTAAAAAATTATCAAAAGAAGAATAGTTTACCAAAAGAGAATTGGTTCAGGGTGTTGTAACAGCCCATAGACTTAATTTTTGATAAGTTTTTAAAAATATAGATTAAATACTGTAGCTGGCGTTTAATAACTGAAAATTTGAATTTTTATACTTGTAAATACCTTCAATTGCTCTCATCGCAGCCTCTGGCTCTTCAAATATAACAAAGGCATAGTTGTCACTAAAATAAATATTATTGTCAAAGTAAAAGCCACCTCTCAAACACCTTAATTTACCTAAGCTACGCTTATTATTTTAGCCTGCATTATTTATTGCGATACCCTTTTTTTCATTCAAATCCTTGGCCATAAGATGGGTTTATATTAGGTCAAAAGGTGATACTGATTTTAACACTTGGTTTTAACAGGTCTTTTTTTTTTTTTTTTTTTTTTGTTTCAGGAAAAATATCATTGAAAAGTAATAAGTTTAACCAAACATCAACAATCATCATCAAAAACCTTTATTTATGTTTGTTAAAATTTTTAAAACAAAAAAAATTTTAAACCAGTGTTTAACATTTGATGAAATAGTTAGAACAAAGCTTTTACAGCTAAGTGTCTTATCTAAGGCAAATCTACTAATAATAATTAAAAACATGAGTTAATTGATTGTGGCCCATACACCAGAAGATTTTATAATTGTACTGAAAACTATTTCATTAATATGGAAAAATCATGTTTAGAAATAAATATAAATGGTGCAGCTATGCAGATTAAATTTGAGTAGTGCGAATATAACGACCCTTACCAATCGAAAGAAGCCTAACCATATTTTGACTTTTGCAAGACTTAGACTGGGATGAATATATACACCAAGGAGCTCCTACAATGACACATCACTGGCCAGGGGTAACCAAATATGTAGTTAACATTCCCAAAGGAGTTGTAATTGTATGTGTTTCATATCCACTATACCTAGCGATGTTGTATTAATTTAGGAAGACCAGTTTACAATAATTTCATTAATGCGCAGACATTGCAGCTTGAATTAGAACAATGTGTGTTGTAATAACTACAGAGAATTTTAAAGTTAACTCAAAAAAAAATTAGAATTTAATATTTTTTTCGTCATTTATAAAATGACAATCTCAGACCCCCAAAGCTGTTATACCAGCTTAAAAATTAGCAAAAATATGCAATAAAGCAAAGCTCACCTCAAATAGTGGTGCAGAGTATGCTTATGATGAATTAGGAATGCACGCACATAAAAACATACACACAAAATACCCAAAATGAAAGTATAACATATTTCTGGGTGAAATATCTAATTTGTCCAATTGCACTATAATTTTAAGCATGATAAGACTTACCCTTTATCACGAAAATGCAGTGTTATTTTTTCTATTATCCCGAACCTGCAAAACCTTTTATCAAGATCGCTTTTAGTAGTATCTTGTGAAATTCCTCCAACATAGATATTTCGTCTTTCAAACTAAACAAGCCAATTTCCAAAATTAAAAAGAAAGCAAAATTTTCCTAGTTGCTCTAGATAAAAATTTTGGAGGCTTTATCTTATTCTCATAAGTCATACGCTTACTTCTAATATGCAAGTTGCTATTGTTACCAGACTATTTCATATCATTAATTGTAAAAAATATGAATAAATTTAAAAAAACAATTATGTCCCATATGACTCCAAGAATGCTAACCTTTTTTCAGAAATATCTGCTAATTTGTTTTTATTATTCTTTAAAAAAAATATAGCTGCAGTTTACTAGTCAAGATCAGGTAAAAATTTATCACATTATGACACTAGTCAGTCTAAAAGGTATGTACGGTAGATTTCAGGTGTTTTTATTTTTCATTCACAAAATAGCTTTAAGTTATAAACTAAAACAACTAATCCCATTTAACAATTATTTAAGAAGTATTTGAATTGATCGATCCCAAAGTCTGACCAGTGCAAATGACCAACATGAAATAAAGATGTCTGGCATGCAATAAGTGCTGGATATTTTTCTCTTTTTGAACCACTGGTAAACTCAATGTGGCATAGTTGGTATAAGCTGATGGACTGCTTATTAAATGAAAGTTGGAGGGAACCATGCATCAGGAAAGATGACACATAGAATCTCTCTTTAATAAATTCATAAGGAAGAAGGCAAAAAAATTTTCCAATATTTAAAATGATTTCTATATACCTGTAAAAATTTTATAAATTAAATTTCCATTTTCACTAAGTCTTGCTAATCTACTTCTGGTACCCATGATACAATTTTCAAATAAAGGTATCATATATTGCAGTGAATTTACTAATGATCTAGGTAATAAAAATCTCAGAAAATATCAAAAAGAGTTGAGCAGGAGTTTTCATTTATCCTGTTAAGCTGTGATAAAGAAAATAAATATCTTCAAATGAAATATTGAAATATTAATATGAAATATTAATAAATATCTATGTATATATAATTAATTATATCACTCATTTATATCAAATCAAGATTATTAACTTGATATTATTAAATTTAACCAATTATCTCCCTGTTGACGAATCAAGCTCATATCTCCACTAAGCCAGATCATCAATAAAAGGTTAAGTGTAAATAATTTATTTACATCTAAAAACTTATAGGTATAAATAATATAAGCTTACTCTTTCAGATCATGTTGTTTATGTATTATTATGGATTAATGAGTAACATTGTTTATCATATATTAAAAAATACATATAAAAAATCTGCATAAGAAAAGTTTTTCTAGTTTACGCCTTATCAACAAAACCTTCCCAACTGGGCATATACTAACCTGTAACCCTAAAAATTGTTTTGTTTCGTATAATGGCATTGCTGTAAAACTAATTAACTAGAATAAACTTTCTTTCATTTGCACCCACACTGACTAGTCAAACATAAATATATCCAAAGTTATCGCTTTTTGAATTTGATAATTTTTTTTAAAGGACTGCTAAAAAAGTCAGCACAGCCTGTAATATAATAGCGTAAAATGCATTTGTACACATAAAATAGGTCTGCAGAACCTTAATCGGATAAAAAAATTACAATATATAGTATAAAGTGAAGAGAAAAAATCAGTAAAAGGCATGTTTAAGGCATCAATCAGAGAGTATATTATTTTACCTTGAAAATCGGGGATAATCAGTAATGATTTTTTAAAGTTCTGGTCTAAACCCTGTTTAACTGTCCTCTCTTATTTAAGTTTCAGTCAGAAAACGTCTTGCATCACTAATTACTCGAAAAATTGCGTTGGCATGAAACATTTGTAATTTAACTGTTATTGCATATTATTATTGTATGGCTTGATTTATTAATCTTGGATGATTTTTTTTTTTTTTTTTTTTTGAATAAAGCTCAGGACAGATCACAACAAAACAACACTTGTAAATCTCACCAGTTATTTGCAGTCTGGAGAGGCATTACAATCATTGTCTGCAGTTTAACCTATGTTTTCCATGCTTGCATAGGTTGGATAAAGTATTTGAGACTGACCAAGCTATTCTATCTTTGGTAATTTTACCATTTACAATCTTCTCTTCAAGATCCATTTTTTATTTGAGTGGTGCAGAAAAACAAAATTTTTGAATTTAGGTCCTCTGCATTTCTTGAAATTTTTACAGCTGTATGATACTATTGAGAGAACTGAACTGTGAAAATTTCAAATCAAAAAAATAATTTGCTCCCCAAATACATCCAGGCAGTTTTTTAAAACAACATATTTCTGTAACGAATTACAATCAAGCCTTATAATTTGATAGCCTTGGGGAGTTACAGAAAATGTAAAAATGTATTTTTGAAATTAATTTAAATTTCTGTACCAGGCTCCTAAAAATGGTTGAAACGTTAAAACATACCAGCTTTTAAATCTAATTTATTCCATAATAAAAAGACTACACATATAAAATTGTGTCTTACAATAAAGAATGTTTTAATAAAAGAATAAACTCAAAAATATATAAAACTCAATTCAATACAATCAAACTTGGCTAATTACTTATAAAATATTTTCAAAAATTACTATGTTCCAGCATCAATTGCCACCTGCACAATTACTACCTGCACCATTACTACATTACAAATTTTCTATTTTTCATATTTCAAATATTATAACTTCTTCCTAGCAATGACACAATTTACTTAGCAAAGTATTTTAAATTTATGGAGAATTTTATTTACAATATCCAAACTATTATAATGAGAAATTACAGTGTAACTATAAACAACAATTTTTTACATTAAAACCATCTTTTAATATAAAATCACATGTCTTCGTCTATCTACTTCCGGAATACTTTATTGAAACCCATTCGTTTTGTACTCTCTCTTCCTTTGGCCAACTTTGGGCAACTTTCCAGTTTTACGCAGAAAGGAAATTTTTACATCATTTTCAATGTTAGTGATTTGTCCTATATAATGTTTCTTGCTTTTCTTTGAGAATTCACTCACGGTCAAGTTTTCTAAACTTACTAGACCACTTATCAATTTCTTTACTTCATTCATTTCCTCTTCATCGTCGTCTATATCTTTGGTTTTTGGTTTTGTCATCCTCGTCTTGTCCTGTGTCTTTACCAACAATGATTTTGACTTTATAATAACTTTAAAATTAATACTCTGTAAGTTTTATTGACTTAAAAAAATATACACTAAAATTGTTAAAATAAATGACTTATGGAAAATATTTCTGACATTATGGTGACCTCCCTAATGTTTAAAAACTTCTAATTTATCAGAGCTATTATATGTCAGGTCTGTATAATAGTGTTTACTATTTCAGAATAACTTATGTGTCCTAAAAATAATGATTTCTTTAAATTGATCTAATTTTAATTATCAAAATCCTGATTTGCCAGTGGTGCTTTAGTATTGAAAATATATTAATAAAACAAACTCCTAAGACTTAAAAACCTAATTTAAAAAAAATAATATCAACCAAACAAGGCATTTCCAAATACGACTTAGACCTCCTACAAGTCTAATTATTAGCACATTCTTTAAAGCTTCAAATCAAAACATTTCTTTTATTGCATTTTGCTATCCATAATATTCCGGCAGCCCAATTCAATTAGGGAAAATTACGCTGTAAGTAACTGATACCTTCTTTAAAAAGGTTACAGGTAGGAATTTTATTTATACTTATCTTCTTTCCATGGCACATGTTTTATATAAATGTTACGTTCTGGAAGACGAGAAAATCAAAAATATGAAAAAAAAACAATGATTTGAAAGTTATTAATTGGTAAAATCCTGAGTAATTTAAAAACAAGCTGAAACAAAAATGTATATGTGTAAAGGTATAAAAAGATACCCTATCAAAAACACATTTTTTTATATGATGAACAAATAATAATTTCAATTTTTAACAAATCATTTACATTAAACCCTCTTCAACAGCCTTTTCTTAGAAGTTTATAGATTTTTAACACCAAACAAAAAAATTATAGACACTAAACAAAAAAATTACTTATTTTTGTATTTTATTTGAAACATCTAAAAAATTTTACTTTTTCTTGATAAAATTTTTGCTTTTTGAACTTTTTCCCTCTTTAACAATGTCTTATGCAGCCGCAACAAAATCACCTTTAACTAGGTTTGATAAAAAAAATAACCAGTAAATTATCTTTTTTAGATTTATACTACTGACTACCCTTCTATTTCTTGTATTTTAGTAAGTAATGATTAGAAAAGCAATCTAAATAGCTCATACATTTTTGATCCCATGGCCTAATAATATGATATATATATATAGATATATATATATATATAACAGAAACAGGGTTTTTAGTAAAATATATAATTATATCAAAACAATAATTTTAATAAGGACCAAGAATTTTTAAAAAACAACCACCATTATTTTTTTTTTTCAAAAATTATTAATGAAATACTCACATCACTTTTGTTTACTCTTCCCACAAGAAATTTTAGCTTGCGCTCATGTTCAATATCATACTGAACAGGAGCAGAGAGTTCAATAAGTTTTTCATTTATATCTTCCACTTCCTTATCACTTGCATGAGAACTAAGGCTGCGTGATCTTGATTGACTTCTAGAAGGATAGCGGACAGGTGATCGGCTTCTAGAACAGGATCGACTTCTAGAGCAGGATTGGCTCCTTGAGCGTAATTGGCTTCTAGAGTGTGATCGGCCTCTAGAGCGCGATCGGCTTCTAGATCTAGAACAGCTTCTAGATATTCTTCTTGACTGAATTCTGGAAAGACCTCTAGATTGACTTCGATTTCTAGACCTACTTCTACATTTAGATCTACTTCTTTTAATATTGTTAGCTAAATCATTCCTACTTTTAGAACTATTTCTACTTTTTGATCTATTTCTCAGATCGCCCTTCTTTTTTAAGTGTGTTAAAGGTTTTGATAAACCCTCATCTTCAGTTCCACTTTCCGAATCAGACGAAAACCTCTCAGTAGCATCATTACTTTTTGCATTTCTATAATTCTTTGGAGGTTTCTTTAAATCATTTGTTTTTTTAGATATTTCAGTTTTTAGATTTTCATTTTTTTGACTTTTATTATTTAATTCACTTTTAACTTTACTTGTAAATTGGAGTGGCTCATTGCATATTGTCACACTTGTTGTATTCTCGTCTTTAAGAGGGGAGATTGCACTAGTCTCAACTATGACTGTAGGCACTATCTCATGGTCAACAGTCATGTCTACAATGGTGATATCATCAATAGTATCAGAAACTGTATTGTGTGTGGAATTGTCAATTAAATTAGTGTTAAGAAGCTGAGTGACATTTTTAGACTCACCATAGTCTTCCTTGTTTAAACGGGGGTCAGTATATTGCCCTGTATTTATATTATTTTCTTTTTTGTCTATTTTTTTCATTCGTTTTGAAACTACAGGCTGCAAACGACTTGGAAGAGGCTCAATATTTGGTTTACGTTTACGCAGATTTTCACATGAGGTTAAACTACCATTCCTAACTTTTGGTACATTTAATGCTAGGGCTTGTATTAGTTTGGCTTTATGTATTTTAATATTAACATTGTTTAGTTTATTTCCGGGAGAAGTTTGACATTTGGGAGTGGTGGAACCAGATCTGCGTAATGGAGGGTCTTTTGTTAGTCTCTTCTTCTTAAACTTAGCAAACTTGGGACTATCTGCCATGCGAATGTTGTCACCTAAAACATATTTTATTTTCTTACTTTTCAACAATTTCTTAAACCTTTATATATTCTTTAAAAGTTATCATAAATTTTTTAATTCATTAAAAACCAGAGAAAAAAAAATATCAACAACATCTCCAGCCAAAAAATAGGACCCACAGAGTAAAAGAATATTAAAATTAAGAAAAGTTCCCAATTTGAAAACTGAAGATGCCAAATATGTCTCAAATGTTGTTCTCCTTTGTCAGTCATGTTTGAGAAAAAAAATAATGCTTTTTTGATTGTCTTTACATTTACAAACATAAATAGTTTATGGTACGGCCTTCACTAAACCTTTAATTTAAATATAAGATGCCAAGGAACAAAATTTTGGAGAAAAAAAAATGAATTATGTTGGGCAACCGACTGCCAAAAAATTCACAAAAACAAGCCTTAGTAAACTTTAGCATTTCATTTGGCACAAAAGAGTACAGGAACCAAAATAAACAATAAAATATAAATAATTGAGTCAATAGGTAAATTTCTAGGATTCAGCATTTAAATTAAGAAACTTTTTCTTGAAAAAAGAAATTTATTTCAAAAAAAAAAATAGTTTTTAGTAACTCAAATTGAAAGCCTAAAGTTTCAGAAAATAGAAGAGCTCTTCTAATGTGGATGAGCTCCTTAATTCTACTTCCTCAAGCTATCAAGAGCAGCTCTAGCTTTCTTTTTCTCTGAGGCAAAAGAATAGCAGGAGGGGTATCACAGAAATATTTTTTGTTTCTTGTTGAAAAATCAGAAGTTTCATTCACAACAGTAAACCAAATTGCCAGCTTATTGAAATAAATCAAATTACTACATTTTATATTTATTAACAATCCCATTAAGCCTTGGTCTGATGAAACCTCGATATTCTTTTGCATATTACCTTTAGGGTGAATGCCATTCACAGTTCTGAGTAAGCGGTCTTTTCTGAATATATTATTGTTATTCCAAACATCACTTGCATCTTCATCATAAATTTCATTTGTTTCCTCTACATTGCACTCAGCTAAAATAATGATGTTGAACAAAAATCAAACCACTACTTTTTTTCTAAATGTAGATTAAAAATATCAAACACTTTGAATAACTAATGGACTACCACAAACTATTTAAAAGTTTTACTTTGAATGCGTTAATAAACTGGAGACTGATTTTTTTGAATTCTCCATTAAATTTTGTTACAGAAAAGTGCTGGCATCTGTGTCAGTGTCTTTCTGTCAGTGGTTCAAAATATTGGCAAAAAAAATGACCCTTAAAATTTCAGAGCTTTCCTCAACTTTATTTTCATCAGATTTAAATAAAAATGTAGGTATAATAATTTTAAATGAGTGAAAATAATGAAAACTGGGAAGAGAATGTTATAAATTTTTAAGTGATAGTGAGAGAGTAGTCTGATTTTTTGGCTTTTCAGACACTGAAAGTAAGAAAAAATTTTTTTCTTCAGACGATGATGATGTTTGCTCTGCTCCAAAATCCAAAAAATCTAAAGACATCCCTCCTGGTTTTGATATCAACAAATTGGTAAATGGGGATATTTTTCTTGCAGAAATAGTTCACCCATTACCATTATTTAAAGCTTTACAAGGGATTGAGGTTGAAATGCCTCACAACCCAATTGAGATGGATTTTTTTTGATTTGTTCATAACTGATGAATTTTATGAGAGTATTACATTAGAGAAAAATATGTATAACTTATGTGCTTTCTTTGCCTCAATCTATTTTATGGGCATCGTAAAAAAGGACTCAATAAGGAATTATTGGTCCACTTTCCAAGAATTCTAGTCATAAGCAGGAACACTTTTTTAAATATTTTATCTTTTCTTCACTGCTGTGACCCTTCAAAGATTTCCCTTCAAAAGGGGAAACTAGATATAACCCAACATAAAAACTTGGGAAAAGTTTGACTATCATTCAAGATAGATTCCAAATATTTTGCGTTCCACAATCGATAAAAGCACAGTTCCATTTAAATGAAATTTTCATGTCGAGGTTTATAACCCAAAGTAGTCTGAAAAATATGGAATGAAAACATTCAAAATCTGTGACGTTTCAAATGGATATTGCATGATGGTTGAACTTTACGTTGATAAAACTGAATAAACGTAAATAATCGGTATATGGCAAAACATATGACACTGTCATGAATCTTTTGGACCCATAAAAAGAAAGGATATGTAGTTTAAACGGAAAATTTCTACACCTCTCCATATCTAGTTTTTACCTGTTATTTAATGAAGATATTCTGGCTTGTAGCACTGTTCGCCCACAAAAAAGCCTGCCCAAGGACTTTGTTAAATTGTTAAATTCAAAGTGAAAGGTGACTAAAAAATTATAAGTTATAATAATTGTATGGTGGTACTATGTATTTTGGACTGAAAGTATGTAGCAGTCTACTGCATACTGTTGTAATATGAATGAAACCGTTAAAAAGGACTTGAAAACCAAATAAGTCAAGAGACATGAAATAATTCATAAATATAACAAATATATGGGTGCAGTTGATTTGAACAACCAACTATTGAAATATTCTGCTTTTTCAAGGACAGTGAAGTGTTGGAAGAAATTATTTTTTTATATTTTAAATCTTTCAATGGTAAGTGCCTACATATTTTGAACTGAAAATGAAAAATTAATTGGTTTAAATAAATGACCACCATAGACCGATTTTCGTAAAGATAGTCTCACTCTTCCAGCCAATAAACCCGGATAACCCTCTGTCAGTTCAACCATTATCAAGTCGCCATTTTATTGAAAAAATTGGTGCTTCTACCAAGAAAAAAGAAATCACTCGTTCTAGTAAAGCTTGTGTTCTTGCTGAACGCTTTCTTGATAAAAAAGCAGGTGTAAAGGGTAAAAGGCCTGGACGTGAATTATCACATGAAAGTTCACAATGCAAGATTTGTCTGTGTGTTGATCCCTCCTTTTCTATTTTCCATAATCAAATGGCAAAATATATTTCACAAAAAACACATAAAATTATAAAAACCTTAAAGCAAAAGCTGCAACTGAAAGTTATCTCTAAAACTTTTTAAATGCTTTTATGGCTATTTTTATTTTTATGTCATGGGTAATAGCACAACTCAATAACACACACTTATTTGCATTCAATTCTTCCAAAAATTATCTTTTTAATTATTTTAAATTATTTTTAAGATGGCGTATGGTGTGAATATGGGTGGATGATGATTAGATTAAAATAAAAACAGTTTCAATTTTTTATCATGATCATAAAAAACTAATGGATTAAAGCAATTATCAAACCAATCTACTAGAATTGCTAAAGATAGCTCCAGGTTGACTAAGTTTATTGCAATTAATACTTCTGTTAATTTCATGACGTCTGATATCATGCCATTAAAAGATCGTAAGGCAAATATATTCATAAAGATTCCTGTCAACACCTTTTGACTTATAAGCTATAAATAGATTAAGCTTGAACAGTAAAGCCATTGAACTAAATTTCACTGTGATTTTTTGCACCGACCCTGAAAATTTTCGGGATTTTGATGTAGTGAAAAAAACCCAATACCGGAAATTTTTTGGGATTTGCGCACTTTCACTTTCATATGGGTGGGGTGATGATTTTTTTTTTTTTTTTTGATGAGACGAAGGTATAAGCTTCGAACTTCTACACTTTAATGTAATATAACAGAAATTATGACCATTTTTTTTTTTGCTTAAAAATGGCAGGTCTATATATAGCTTATACATTAAAATTTTTCCCATGGCTTGCAAAGGGTTATAAAGACAATAAATTAAAGTATGTGTTTTATTAAATAATACTGTACAAAATTTCAAAGTATTGATTGAAAATTCCTTTAAAAAAGTGTGCAAGCCACAGACTGAAAAACAGACAAATTGACAAGAACTTATAGCATTCTAGCTGGCTTTGCACTGGGGTAAAAAATTTCATTACTACCTTCTTTTGTTAAAACTTCTTTAACTATCATCAGCTGTCCCAAAACGGCATCTTTGGAATCACTGGAAAAAAAATTTTGAATTACCAACACTGATCCCTAGTAATTAATATAAATGAAAATTTTTGAATTACAAAAGGTTAATCTATCGGAAACACTGGAAATAAAACTTTGAAATACTAAATTTGCATCTTTTGGAATAAATGAAAATAACTTAAAATTCTTATTTATAAAAATAACATCTTAAAGCTAGGATCTTGAGAAAATTTAATTTTTGGCAGTTATTCATAGGATTTAAAAGATATATTATATTATATTTATGAACACAATATTTCTAGTAAAATTTAAAATTTAAAATTTTCCAAATATTCACAAATGGATTTATATTTAGAAAAGTGAAGTGTTTAATTGATTAAGAGAGACACAACTCTAACAGGTTGCAAATTGGGTAAAAAGATGTACGCTACGATCCTCTCAAGAAAAATCAAAAAGATAAAGAACTTTTTTCGAGAAAACTTCTACAGCATTCATGGTGAAAAATAGCTTTATTTGGGCCCAGAAATAAATAAACAAACAGTTTTTCCAGATGGTCATTTATGACAAAAGATGCCTATTGTAGCTCTTTAAATTCATGCAAAATAAAAATTAGAAGAAACTTTGGTTTAAAAAATTGCTACAATTGTGTAAAGTACATGAAAAGTTTTCACCGAGCGGCTATATGAGTAAAGGATGCTTTTCTATTTGCATGCAAAATTAAAGAAAAATAATAAAATAATTTTAAGAAATTTTCAGAGGAAAACAGGGCTATTTGAGTCCAGTATCAAAAATTAAGTTTTTAAGACAATTTTTGGAAAAGCATGAATTTTATGGTCCCTCAATTTATGCAAAGTTAAAAAAAAAAGAAAAAGATAATGAATCAATAAAAAAAATGAAAAAATAATGGATTAAGTGAATAAGAAGGAAAATACTCTGAAGAAAGGGAACTACGTCCAACCAGTATCAAAGGTGTTTGAGAAAATTGTATTTTTACAAATAATCAGTTTCTTTAGCGATAATTTTTCTCAACATCCTTGTGGATTTCGCATAGGCTTCTATACCCAAAACTCTTTGATTCACCTTATTAATAAGTGGCAAAATTATTTTCATAGATGATAAGAGGACATGTTTGGAAAAAATTTCAAACAGGTGGCTATTTGTGTCATAAAATGCCCTGTATACTTCTGAAGAAAAATCCAAAACACAGAATTTTTGACCAGTCTCACCCAAAAATAATTTATGATACCAACATCCCTAAAATTAACCTCCAAATTTAAATTATTAAAAGAAACTCCCAAAAAATAATTTTCAAAAGGTGATGGCCACTGTTGTGGCCATCACAAGTTCATGCTCATTCTAATGTAAAATTTTAAAAATGTTATGAATGAATTTCAATAGAATTTCAAAAATCTTGTTTTAGGTCTAAAATTAAAATATTTCTGTTCCAGGGGGACTGGGGCAAACAACCAATTTAACACAATATATAATCTCAAATTAAGTAACTGATTTTGACGTTTTAGTTCACAAATAACGAAAATTTTAAGCAAGTGATCAAATTAATGATGATTTCCCTTATGATCCTTCAACTCTATTTGAAAAAAATTATAAATATGAGAGTATTTGAGCGTATATGGGTTCCAAAATTTCACACCAATGAGAAGTTACTGAGAATAAGCATCAGGAAATTACAGAGGGACATAGGTGATTCAAATAAAATCAATTCTTGACTATGTTGGCTATCCATTTTAAAAGAAAATTTCAAAAACATTAAAATTATTTTAGCTTAATATTTTTCTTAGAGTAAACCTTTTTTTTAAGGAGGCTAGAAATTTTGAACCCAAAGTTGAAAATTTTTCAAGATTTTAGACTTATTCAACAGAAACACGAGATCCGATATTTCCAGATAGCCACATGATCTAAACAGCGTCTATAATTTCCTCATTCAATGATAACTTTTATAATAAAACTGTAAGTGATAAAAAGGGGGTTAGTTAATGTAAAAGCGACTATTTTTCCTTGATTGAACCACTTATTTATTGAACGCTTAGAATTTGAATTAATTAAAAATACTGGATTGATGTTAAATGGGTTGCACGTGAGTTGGAACATTCTTTAAATTGAAAAATCAAGACAAAAAAAATTTTTTTATATGCTAACATAAATATTAGCGAAGCGCTGTAAGTTTGAAAATGATGAAAATATTTGTATTACTTTTAAAGGTAATTTCTTTAACTTTAACATGCTTTTACAGAATAAAAAAATATTAAATAGATCTAGATATATTCAAATATGTAAAACACACTTTTCCAGAAAATTACTTTTTTAAAAATAATATACTTCTGCTTTGTACAGGCTTGAAACGGCTGTGCTATGGTTCTATAACATTATGCAAAGTTAAAAAAAGAAAGAAATGAATTTTAAGAAAAATTGAAACAAGTTGTTTCATCCCTATAATGATTATATTTGGTCATATGCCTAACAAAAATCACTTTTTATAAGACTTCGCACAAATTATCTCAACTTTAAACATAACTTTATATAAGAAGTAACTTCTTAACAAAAAAACTTTTTAAGAAATTGATTTTTCAGCTTTCCTACCCAGACCGACGATAAGATTTCATGTTCAAATACTTCCTAAAAAAGATACCTAAAAATATTCAAAACTGAAAATTAATAAAAATAAATTTGCTTTATTCTTTAAGAAATGCCAAAACATGCATACTTCTTGCCATAATTCAAGTTAGCATGATAATCAGATTAATAAAATAAACTTTTTAAAAAATCCTCTAAGAAATAAATCATACTCAAAATCATGTTCTTTTCATAATTTCTACATACTGAAGTTAATGAAGAAGATGGTCAACCAAGAACCAATGTAATGTGAATTAAAAAAATGACCATGCATATCCAGGCCTGGAGTTAATGGTGAATATATTTCTTTTATGGTTTCACATAAATAATCTTAATGACTTACTGGGTGGGAGACTCAACAGGACTCAAACATGAAGAATTTGGATATGAACGTGGTTCGCTACCTAAAAAGATAACACATAATTGTTAATAAATGTTAATGACCACATGTTTATAACTGAGCATTGCTGAGAGTAAAGAGAAGAAAATTCAAAAAAAAAGAAAATAATTTACACACAAAATAATATTTGCTTAACATTTACGTTTAAATTTATTGATAAGGATAAAATAATCTAATAATAGACTCACAAAAATCTTTCAATGAGTAAATATTTGAAGATATACATCTAAACCATCCTCTGAATAAATTTGACTTTGTTCTCTTAATGAATTTCAAGGGAAATCTTTTTCAATGAGATGTAATTAGTGCAATATTTAGTAACCCCGAAATGATTTTGAGTATATACTTAATTTTCCGAATTGCAGAGGGAAACCTTATCTTAAAAATTCCTAAAGAATTTCCAAGGAAAAACTAAACTATGAAAAACCCTAAGTACAGTGTTGTTATATATAAGTAATACTTTGGAATGCTGAGATAAATTGATTTTATGTTTTGCAGTCAAACAGCATTGACAAACCATATCAAGTTTATTTTTATTAAACCACCATGTGATGCGTTTTTTATGTGAATTGTCAAAATATTTTAACACCACATTTTTGGCATAATTGAGTTTGTTTCTTCTTAATTTACCTCATTTACTTTCAACTGTTTTCTTTCACATAATTTCCATTTATCTGCATACTTCATGATTCCTCTAATTTAGCTTATTTCACATACAAAATTATAAATAATTAAAATATACACGTTAACTTAAATTTATGAAAACTTTCTTTTTGGTAAAAGCATAGCGATTGATCTCACTACAAATAAAATACATCTCAACAGGGGGTGATACATCCCAAAATATATGGCAGTATACTGATTTTGGGGATTTTTGATCTAATTAAATTTAGGGCCTATATATTTTACTACTTATTAAAAAGGTTGATTCAATTTATACGTATATTTATACTATTTGAATTATCCATTTCAATTATACTTTATGACATGTTAATTATAACCTTGTAAAAACAATACTCGCTTTTTTAGAAATAAAGACGCTATTGCAAAATGAATAAACAATTTATTTTCTTAATGATTTACTTTGTTTCTTAGCAACTACAAATCTTCAATTTAACCTAATTCTTTAATTATTCATGAACTATCAGAAGGCCTTGAAATAGCCACCGGACATCCTACAATGACCGTGTATATACCTTTTCTGGCAGTCACGATGACTGACAAATTATTATATATAAAATATTTTAAAATAAACACATTGAAACTTTGACCGGTAGTATTCTAAAGAAAAATAAATAAAATCAGTCTCTTAAAAAAATACTAAATTTATTTTTGTAAACAAACAAAAACTCGTGTGCGATCAAGCCAACTTTGCAAAATAATAAACCATCTTGAGTATTAAAAAAATACAGAAACACTCAAGCTTTATTTTCAGTGAAAACATAGCTTTAGCGTGTGAACAGAATTGCAGTAATATTCATATAACAATAAAAATTAAGGCCACCAATTATTTTAACAAAAGGGAAGACAGTAATTTAAACGCTCTTTCAGGCTGACGATTTGCACAAGGCAGTCGTGTTTTTAAAGAGGAAATGGTTTATACATGTTCTCAGTATTATTTGATCTTGGTGAAATTTGCATTGCTTGTTATTAGAAGATACTCGGTATGTTTTTAATTTATTTTATCTTTGTTTCTCTTTACTATTTTTGTGTTTTAGTTGAACAATTTTTCCAACTGCTTTGCATGATTTTAAAGTTTATGAAGTTTTGTTTCTATTTTGCATTCAAAAAAGATGCCAAATGTTTATAATGAGATGAAATTTTTTGTACTTTTTCAAAAAAAAAAATCTCATTCTTTTTCAAATAGATTTTTAAAATTTTTTGTTTTTAATAGATATATATTTAAAATAACAATAAATATTCTACGGGAAATCAGATTTAAATAATATTTTATACTGTCTCTGTTTGTTCTGCAGCTGCTGTTCTTTTCTGTACGTTTTCAATTGGTCATCCTATATCCCTAAGGTTGTTAAATAGGAAGGGTAGGGTTGTTTAAAAGTTCACCAGACTCTTTTAAATAAATGGTTTTTATATTTTAGGGTAGAAAAATGCTTTATTCTTAATGTATTAAAGGGAAAACATGCCTAACTATGACATCACAGTTAAGTATTGCCAGTTTGATGATTCACACCATTTTTAATAATTTTTGAAACAATTTATATTTTTCATTTTTTTTAGTACCAAGACAGATAGTTATCTAATTTATTAGTTGACTAAAAAAAATCAGAAATACTTATTGGTATCTATTAAAAATCAAACAATTATAAAAACAAACACTCATATCGTGACAACTGTTTGAGATTTTTTAACAAAATAAATTGCATTATTCCTCCTTATTACCCAGCTAGAATGCCAAAGCACTTGGGGAGCACTTTAATGACGACAGAAGCCTTACAAATCATGACAATGAGAAATTTTTTATGCTTTTCACAGAAAATTTTTACGGTGACAGGCAAATATCCACTTTATGGTAACCGCCAAGCTTTTAAAATCCCACACCATGTTTTTTTTCCCTTTTTATTTGTAAATATGGCTTTTATGTATTTTTAAAATTTTATATTTCAGTTGATTGATATTTTAAGTAGGTTTTAAACACTGGGACTGTAAGTATATAAACAATATAAACTATTTGTTTTAATTTTAATATCGTTGAATAATTAGCTCTCTTCTGCAAGCTTGCATAAATTTCATTATTTTCTATCGTTTTTCTTTCCAATGCATATACTTATTTACCTATTTAAAAGTACTGCTCATTTCTCGGAAGTATGATTCAAACCGTATTAGTAAGATTAAAATAAAAGTGTTATGAAAACAAGAAAATGTCTTTCAATAAGTTGAAAAAGATTATTTTGTCGACACCAAAAAACATCACTTGAGCATTTTAATTTTACCAAAATAGAGGATGTTGGAGCCAAAGCATCTAATATGGATATAACAACTTATACCAACACCCAAGTTAAATTCCTGTATCAACCCTGCTAAAAAAAGAATTATATAACTATTTTTTTCTATTGTTATTGTAATCATTAAAATGCACAACAATTCCAAACTAATGATTCTATTGCTCATGAATTAAAATATCAATTTGCCAAAATACTTTATTAAATTTATAATGCCAATAATTATAATTAATGTCACCATAATCAATATTTCTAACATCTATTTCCATATATCTACTCTATTTGAGAAATTCACGAAATTCAAAAACTTTTGTTAATGCTGTTCGTGAGACATCTGAAAACAATTATTTTGATAGAAAATGAAATTCCAATTAGTATGACGCTTAGAAATGAAAAATTTAAAAAAAAATTAGCTCTAAGAAGCCTGAATTTGTAAAAATGAATGTATAGCATAAATGAGCATACCAAATGAGATGCACGCATTAACTAAATCAGTGTCATACTTTTTTTTTAAATTTTATTTTATTATAGGCTTCATTTTTTTTTTGCATTTTTTTAGAAATACTAATGTAATTTTGTATTGAAATTGCATATAGACATTAAGATTATTTCAAGTAAAAATTTATAATGCCAGTGAAAGACATGCTCTTAAAGAAATTCAAATTTATATTATCAAATTAAATATCTTTAAAATTCAATTTATATCCTTATGTGTACTTGGGTAGTTGTAAAATAAAATTTAGCAGAGTCAGAGTCATATCCAGGTGTATTTAGACACCTTTATACCAGTTTAGAAGTCCAAACAATTGGCTAAAATGTTAAAACTTATCAATGTTTTCATAAGATATTTTCGAGTTTTATACTCACTCAAGAAGCAACATTTTCAGGTTAACTTTCTATCTAAAGCTAATTAATTATAATAGAATTTGTCAAAATATCAGGGTAAATCAAGATTTTAAATTTTTATGCGCCCAAACTGAGCAGAACAATCTAATAATACATATTCATAACTGTCTAATGAAAGTTCATCAATGAGCACGGATTCAGCTGTCAATGTCATCATTAACGTTTTCGAAGTTTGTTTTGTAAAGCAAAATGCTGAAGCTTCAAACCATGATGTTAACCATTTACAAAATTCTTGATAAAAATCCATTTTCCATCAGCAACCTTACTGAAGAAGTAACATTTTAAGGTTACTAAACTTTCTATCTGAAGCTAATTATAGCAGAATTTGTCACAATATCAGGGTAAATTAAAGATTTTAAATTTCTATGCGTCCAAACTCAAGCAAAACAGGTGTCTCCAAACTAATTCTGAATATGACACTGGCAGTTTTGATTAGTTTTAAGAAATGATATAGTTCAAATAATCTTTCACTTAGTGTTAAGGTTTAATACCCAATTTTTACATTCAATATCATATTATAATTTTAAATTGAAACTAGTTCAGAAATATTCAAAGGTTGTATATCTATTTCCATAAATAAAATACTGTATAAAAAATGGCTTGAAAAATAGTAAGAAATTTTTTAGTTAGCAAAATATTGCCAGAGGAATAAAGAGTGACATCCAAAGGTTTAAATTCAAAACAAATTTAGCCTCAATGTGCCTCTACTCCAATAAAATATTTCAATTGACTATTAGCCGAAAAGGCAAAATAAAGGAACATACCTTGCTCATATTCTAAGAACTGTTCATATAAGCTACCAATATCTGTAGCTTCAATTCCTAAAACATACAAGAGTTATTTGAGAATGTTAACAGATTAGTTACTAACCCACAAAACAAAAGCAAGTTGGAGCAGGACCCTTATACAATAAATGAAAACAAACTTTTCTAAAAATAAATAGAAAAAAAATTAAATTGAGCAAATAAAAATCACAATTTACAATAAAGCAATAAAATATGATAACATAATGGGCATTTTCAAATTCAATAGGACCACAGGAGCTTCAGATGAAATATTGCTAAGCAAAGTGTGAATCCTAAACAATTCTTATTAGATAATACAACAACAAGATTATACATATAAATACTTTAACCATTTTAAGCAGCAAAATTTTATTTTAGGCAGGGATTACTTACTTTACCTTACTCACTCACTCACTTATTTACTTTACTTTTACTTACTTACTTACTTGAAATTTAAATTATAACAAACATTCCATTAAAACCACGATACTTTAGTACAAATAAAATGTATGTTTTTTTTTATAAAACAAGAAAAATTCAAAATTATAGTTTAAATCCAACATATGATCAAAAGATTCTAAGTAAAAAGGTTTTCATATCATGAAAAAACATGCAAAGGTTGAAGTTACAAGAATCTTTTTATATTATTAAACTCCAATCATATCACTGATTATCAAAATCAGTGTCCAGTAATTATAACATTAAAACAGACCTCAAATAGAGAAAAGTTTAATAACATTTGACTGAATACAAATTTTTGAATAAAGTTTTGCACATAAATGGAAATCAATAAAATCAATTTTTGTCACAGTTAGGTAGGACAAAACTCTTTTGTAATAAATTACATATGGGGTCTGGAACTAACTATTTTTAAAAAATTTTGAAATTTTGAAATGCAAAATTATTTACTTATTTATCACACATAATTTCAATATATTATCTGAATGGAATCTACTTTATTTGAGGTCTGTTCCAATGCCATTATTACTGGAAACTAGCCTGTATTTTCAGAAAAAGACATTTTATTACATCTATAGATAAACAAAAATTAAAAGCCCCATATCTTTAAAAGCGTTTCATCTTTTTTTATGAAATGTAGAGCATTTTTCTCAGAACCTTATACTCTACAAAAGGGTCTATAATGCAAGGAAATTTTATATCAACCTTGGAAATCGAACCAAAAAAAAAATTTGATTACCTGAACTTGCAACAGAGAGAGGTAAAGAATCATTATTGACCTCTTCAGAAGTAAAAGTCTAAAAAAAAATTTCAACAATAATTACCGCTTAATTTTATATCATATTGTTTCTTAATCCTGGTTCACACCTATGAAGCAGAAGTAAGTGAAGTAAGAATGAGCAGTTTGCGATTTTTAGCTTGAAGCAAGAAATGAAGCAGAACATAAAACAAGTCGTTCATACTTGCACAAGTAGAGTTAACACTTTTGACAAAAAAAAAAAAAGAAACAAAGAAAAATCAAAGAAAAATTAGGGTTAGAGAAACTTTCGGAAATTTTTTTAAAAACAAAAACCTTCTGGTATTTACCACACATTAGTCCAAGAAATTGCCCTTGGTGACAATGTAAGCCTTTTCGTATGACTTAAAAATAAAAAAATAGATTCTTCAAATGCTTGCTAATATTTAATAACTTTATATTTAAATTAAATGCCATGTCAATCCAAATCCTAAGTTTTTTTTAAATTCTAAAGATTATATTAAGTTAAAATTTTATTTTCTCGTTTCTTTTTAAGGTACATTCTCATGTTGCCTAAATTGTTTCAGTACTGACTGATGTTGTCGGACGTTTATTTTATTGTGACATTACCTTGTGTTTAAAAAAAAATATACGAACTCCTACCTGCTTGATTTATAGCTTGTTGATTTATAGCCTGCTTGATTGTTAACTTGCTAGAATGCATAATAGGAATATCTTCTTCTTCTTTATGCGTAAAAGTTTTTTATTGAAACAGAGAAAAAATTGAACTTTTATTTTCTACATTATTTTTGCCAATGATACAACTACACTGTTTTGTTTTTCACAATGTTGCTATTTTATTCTTCGATGAGAGAATTCCTTTTTTTAACTTGAGCATTAATTCAAAGAGCATTCTTCTTTTTTTTTTTAATTTTTTTTACTTTTCTAAAAAAATCGTTGTTCAAAAAAAAAAAAAGTAATTCAAACAAAGTGTTTTTCTAAATTAGACACGTTTTTATTTTACACACTATTTTCTCAAAACAAATTTTTGTTTAAACTTTTTTAAAAAACAAAATATTTGTGGTCAGTCTTAATCACTGATCTATAAAGTAACTTATTATAAAAATCACTGTGTTTTCAAAAAAGTATAATGAGACGGGGGTTAAACATTGTTTTTGTAACGCAAACTTAAAATATAAATAAAATCTTATATAATTATTAGTAAAAAATGCTTATATTGTCAATAACTCAGTTTTACAGATATCAGATCAAAAGATGTTTATTTGCTGCTCCAAGATACCTACCCCTTAGTCATTATTTGTGGTTTTATAAAAAACTAGTCGTTTATATTTCCGGGACTGAGATGTTTAACTACGAAGACAAAAAACTCAATATTTTTATGAAACAATGAAACGTTTTTTTAATGATATTCGAATTTTTTAAAGATCTTTTTTATAGTTATCAATGCTGTTTAGAATTATTTTGATTGTTTTGGTTTTTAAATATGGCCCTTTGTCCTCGCATTTTTATCCGCACAATATTAAAATGGCTGTTTGTTTCATAATATCACTCATGTAAAATGTGTTGACATCACAATTTTTCTTTAATTCTATACCCTGAGATCGTTATAAAAATAAAAAAGTTCCGTAAATAGTGATCGCTTAATTCGCCCCTTGAATCAGTTATACAATGTTGTGTTAAAAATATTTTTATATATATATAAAAAAAAAAAGTGCTCGATTCGAGCACCTCGCCAATTCACAAAGCTCTTTTTATAAAGGACCTTCATTTTTTCCCCAAAGAGGCCTGTTTTTATTATTTTTTATGAAACTATGAATTATACTTGTTTTCATTTTGTTATAAAATAGTTTGAAGAATTATTATATATATATATGTATAGATATATTTTTATATATTTAATTATTATTTATATTATTTTATTATTATTTAATTATATTATCATTACTTTGCATTTACCATGTTTTTTTGGTAAATACTTTCGGTTGTGACGAAGAGTTCCCACAACATCAGTGGAACGCTCCATAAACTCATGACATATCTCAATCGTTTTGTACCAGTTGTCGATATAAACACACTGACCTCTATCTAGTAAACCCTCAGCCAAGTTCATAGCAATATCAGTCACAGAGTATTCATAGTTATGGGTAACGTTAGTGTCCGCCTGTATAAATTACTGCACTCCATACATATCCAGTGTTTGAACATGCCAGTCCAAAAGATTTCACACCAAAACAAGCTATTTTGTAGATACATTGCTTTAAGATCAGTCTTCATTTCTATAGAAGATGAGATAAACAGGCATAATTTTTGCATCCCTTAAGTAAGTGTCACCAAGCTTATTTTATTGCAAAATTTTCCTGAATCATGGAGTTTTGAACAATTTCCTATTTGTGTAATATATATGCTAATATGGCTTTGCAATAATATCACGGTAAATAACAGTGACAATGTACAAACGTATGTCACAAGATGTAAAAGGTTCATAATTATTTATGTATTTCAGAATTTGAGAGCTATTCATATAGATTTTTCCCATTTTCGTCTGTTTAAAATACAAACTTGTTTGTGAAGCAATGTATTCACATAACTTGTTCGTCACAATGAGTTCAAAAATTTTCATTGGGCCATAATTCATAACTATTTCACTGAGATGGTTATCACCAATGAATTTATGAGCGTCCGAACTAAGCGATTCGCATTCGCAAAATATTAACCGTTTTTTAGTACTTACGAACTTACTTGACAACATTTTTTTTTAAAATACGAACCGTCATTATTAAAAAAATCAAATAAATATTACTTGTTTTGGTTTTTAGATATCCGTTTATCTGTCATTATTAGCCGATGGTTCATTAAAACAATAATGCCAATATTCTACATACAGTTACAACAATAATGAAAACGAGTGAAGTGTAACTCATGTTTAACTGTTGGGAATTTTAACTTACGAATTAAAGTTTGCAGTTCTTTTTTTAGCATGTAAACAAACAAGGCTAATATTAATTATTTAGCAGATATTATTCATCATTTAAAAATTATTCGTCATCTAAAAAATCTTACTTATGTCATTAAATTCAAAAACAGCATTACTTTCGAAAGTTAAGTGCTGGGAAAAGGATTTAGATTGTCCTTTAGAAATTGATATTGCATATGGAACAGTTATAAGAGTAAGGTATTTTTTATTTTGCTTATGACAATGTAAAAAAGTTTTGTCTCGTTAATTTTAGCTTCATATATTAATTTTAATTTATAAATTTATTTCATGAAAAATTACCTAATGTACCAATGGACACAAGATTAACAAATAAAACAAATAATGTTGTATTTTATGTTTCCAGGATTTTTTTGTATAATAAATTATTACTGTTTTTGATTTTCTTCTTAAATTTTTTCATACTTCTTTTTTACTATTAAATTTTTAATCTCTTTTTCTGTATTGTGCGATCAAATTTTCAGTTTTACATGCCCAGTTAACTTTTGTAGCACGAGAGAAATAATTATTTTCTGTAAAAATTTTTTTAGATGAACTGTATGCAGAAAGTGGGAAGAAGCGTAAAGTAAGTAAGTAAGTATTTATTCACTATCAATAAAAATTTTACAAAATAAATGTTAAAAACGTCGTTTTAATAAAAAAAAAAAGAAAATTTTACTGCATACCACAATATTTAAAAAAAACAGGTATTGATAGCAGGGATAAGCACAAG
>JAUZNK010002851.1:0-11233 GCA_035046665.1 Euphysa ruthae | reverse complement strand
ATTTATAAAGTGCATTTGTTTAAACAACGCAAGAGCTGTACACGCTTGCTCTGCGCTTGCTATTTTAAATTGCAACACAAAAAAATTATGTTCGATTTTTGAATTAAATTCGGTAGTTATTTTTACTTATGAATCAAAAAACGTTAATGCGGTTTTATGTCGAATTTAATACAATTTAATTCAATGCGGGTTAAATGCGTTCTTATGAATAATGCCTAAGTTTTGCTCAGAAACTTGTTATTATTTTTGTTATAAATGTGTCATATGCGTTCGATTGTTTAAAAACGACCAATCAAAAACTTATTTTTGTCATAACAAACCAATGGATTGACGTGAAATCGTCACTTTATAATAATGATAGCAAATGGAAAGAAAGAAAGCCGATTGGTTTATTTTGTTTAAATAAAAGTATGTAATACCTTTAAATACATTTAAGGTTATTATATAGATGACAAAAAGTATAGTACAAAGAAATAAAGTATAAAGAGGAAGTGTAACTTTAAACAAAGCTTTTGTCAGAATTAAATCAAAATGATTCGTTATCGTATTACATGTTGTGAGGTTTAGAGTTAGCAATATAATATAAAACCATGATCCGATAACCACATGAAAATGAGAGATACTGAAAAAATATTAGTTAATGAAGTAGAATGTATTGAGGTTTATTTACATGAATTGGGTGAAAACGAATTCGACAGAAAAGAAGAAGATGAGATTTATTTCACAAAAATCGATTCTAACACAATTGGTAGAGAGGAATTTGAATCTACAGCAAAAAAAAAATCGGAAAACGAAAGAGAAAGTGTTTTCAATGATAATTTTGGGAGTTTCTTTTTCAAAGTTGCAGGTAAAGATGAATTGATTAATTCTTTCGAGCTGCAAAGGGTGATGGGAATGATTTTTTTCAAAAAACTTAAAGGATACCAGTATAGTTTAGAATGTTGCAGAAGCATGCTAGCATCTGTTGATGTAGACAGGAATGGCCAGTTAAATTATAATCAATTCAAAAAATTATGGTTTAAAATTATGAATTGGAAAAGTTGTTTTGAAGAGTGTGATCTTAATAAAGATACCATGATAAACAGAGTTGAGCTAGATTTTGCTTTTAAAAAACTAGATATGGAAGTAAATGAAAATACGCTAAAATATATTATGGCTCGATATTCATCTAAAAATTCCCTTATTCTGCTGGATGATTTTATCCATCTTTTATGTAAACTAGACACTGCTAAAAAATGGTCAAATGAGTTTGGAGACGAAACTAACCTGGAAAAATTTATGTATGAGTTTATTTATAGCTAAAAAATATTAAATCAGTACGCAATATGTACTAAACAAAAAGATTTTTTAGCATGTTATGTGCTAGTAATTTTTCAGAAAGTAAAACAGTAAACAAATGATATTTGGGTACCTCGCCCTGCCAGTTTTACTTTTAATTTATAAGTTTATTGAGAGTAAAATGAAGTTTACATGAGGTTTGATGAAGAGTACATAGATCGCCAAGATTTTTCAAGTAAAAAAATTGTATGAGCAAGTAATTTTCAGGTTTTTATAAATATTTTAGGGAATAAAGATAAATAAATAATTTTGTGAAAAGTTTTCTTAGCAAAATTTCGAAATTTTAATGTCTCAACAACAAAAAACAAAACACTGGGCAGCTTCACAAATTCTTCTAACCCTTAATCTAGTTAGTGACCAAGTGACATAAAACTGTAACCCCACATTGGTCGACTTCACCAATTCACCATTGTAAATTATTTAGTCTCAGAGTCAGTGTAATATTAAACATTAAACATTTTCATATATGAACGACATAAGCACCTGAGTGTTTCTATATTTTTCATGAGTATAGTTTGTCAATGTATGAGAAAGTCCTGATATATTATTTCCTATCTTCATCGCACAAATATGATGTCACCGTCGAGTTTTGTGATTTAATATTTTTTTTGTAATACTTGAACTTTATCATCCTTCAATTTAAAGAAAGGTTCTATACGCACCATACGTCGCTTTCCGTGTGAAGCAGTACTCTTAGCTCAGTAAGAGTCAATTTTAACGATGATCATTTTTATCCTAAATTTTGTTCTAGATTTAAAATACTTCTAAATTATGTTTTTCTAGTTTGCCGAAGGCGTGCTATCTGCCAAATCATTTCTTAAATATTTATGTTAAACCGCGTGAATACAAATCCCTGAAAGATCGCTTTTTAAATTGTTAATTAGTGTCGAAAACATGGTAGCCGCAAAAAAAATCAAAAGAAATGATAAGTAAAATGCGAACCGACTACCACCGCCAAATAAATCCTTAAATCAACAATTTAAAAGTTCAATAGGTATTGCTAAATCCGCAGTAGGATATTGCTTATAAAACGACGATAAATAAATCTATACGTTTTCGAAAACATTCCAATACGAAGCAATCGTGGCATAAATATATTTGAAATTAACCGCTAGTTATTGTGCCAGTTATTTAACTTGGAAAAGTTGACCCAAACCAGCCACGGTAAATTTGTATAAATTTTACTAGTAATTAAAAAATGAAGTATAAAAAATTTATCAGTATTTATTTTTTTTTTTTTTTTTTTGTTATTATTATTATAGAACTAATTATTCCACACAATATGAACAATGCTAAACTGAAAATAGAAATTATCGTGTTAGAATATAACAGAAATTGAAAATAATAGGTTAAATCTAGGAATTAGTATATTATAAATAAATCTAATTCTTTAATAAAACAAAGAAAAAGGTTTTTTTAACTTAGATTATGATGACAAGACCAAACCAATTGTTTTACAATTTCGTAAAATTTCAATCGTTTTATTGATGAGAGAGTTTATGAAAAGGTTGTGTACATAATAATGCAATTTATTGAATTAATTAAAGCCTTTTCTTTCTTAACTAATTTGATTTTATCAAATTATTAAAAATCAATAAATTTTTGTCAGTTTGAGTCCTATACTGATGTAAAGTTTTAAATCCAGATAACGACCGATACAATTTTTCTTACAAATTTGGATATTGATTGGAATTCAAACCATGAAAAGTTTTCTCGTTTTGCATAGGACAGTACGCATCTGCGGCCACTTTCATTCTTTCCAAGGCTAGTGTAATGTCAGAGTGGGTAACGTGTAAAATTCTGTATATTGAAAATTGGATTAGAAAAAGCATTAGAAAATGATAATTAGAATTGCTAGGTCCTAGTAATAATTTCTTAATATAAATCCTCAAGCTCTTTTTTTGCGTATGCTGTGCAAGAGTGATTCTTTTAACAAAATGAAGAAAGTGTCTTTTATACATATGAGATGAAAGAAAAAATTAATCTTTTATGAAAAAAGGCGCCACTTATTTTTTGAATGGAATAGATTTATGCATAAACTTGGATTTTTAAAAACATGTATCCAAAATGAGAAAAAGTGTATTTTTATAATTCACTGATTCTCTTCATGAATTTTTATTCTTTTAAGGATTCTTTCTCATTGCGGAAATAAACGCTAAACATCTTTTTTGCATACATTCTCGAGTGACCAGGGCAAGGAATTTACATATGATCTTTCAAAAAATATTTGCAAATAAGAGAGTAGATACAGATTGTATTAAAACATGTGTCTTAAAATTCTAATTTTTTAGAGTTGGCTCTCCACGGTGCTGCTAGGAATAAATCGTCCAGATGCATTATGTTTGATTTCTAACCAAAAGCTGATGAGGACTTTAAAATGCGCTCAAGAATTATTTCCTGTCAAGAGTTAACAGTTTATCGTTTAAATAAGTGTATACTCATAAACTTTAATGAGTTGTTTTATTCTAAAATTATCAACTCTATTAGCATGGAAAAAATAAAGTGATATTATCTATTAAAATCTCAAGATACAATATAATTTTGTCGAAGGGACCTCCCAAAATGTGACAAAACCAAACTTTCAAAATAAGTATAAAATTTTTTTGGAAGCAATCGATAGATCAATACATAAGAGGCCACCCCCACCCTTGAAACTCAAAGTTAATATAAGGCCACAAAATGGTAATTTGTGGCAACGTTATAACAATTATGATTTGAGTCACATTTTTTTTTCTCAAAATCGTACCACGTTGTGAAAAACATTTAAAACCACCAAAAAAAGATTTCACACCGGCCAAAAGCCATAAAATTCCAATTACTTTCAAGATACCGAAATTTTAAATGTTTTTGTCATAAGATAGGACAGTGATATGAGAGGAGCACATTTTTTCATTGTCATACGTTAATGAAATAATGTTGCGTTCAAAGAACATGATCAGAAATTCGAATACTTTTCGGTCACAAATGGAAAAATAATTAAAAAAATGAGTTTTAATACGATAAAATCACAGCATGATGACAAACAGCCCCCGAAAATTCTATAGAAAAAGCTTCTACGGTGCGCTGAAAAGCCTTTCTGAGAAAAACGGGGTTGAAGAAAAAAGTTTAAAACATAAGAGCTAACTTTCAGGTTAAGGAGTTAAAACTTAACTAAATCTGTGCGTGAAATATTAAAATCTGCGTGCTACAACACCAGACTTTTTTTTTTCAGATATTTGTTTTTTTGTGCGTAACATATGTCGCCTCAACTTGTTATCTGGGCTCATTAATATTTCTTTATTGCGCAGTTGTTTTGAATTTATTCATTTCCTTTAGCCACATGAACACCTGAAACTCCATTTCCAGTCCTTTCAAAATAGTAAATATTAAAATTTGCCACTGCATCGTAAAAGCCAAACCCTCAACATCCGAAACCTCTCCACTGTCAATAGATATTGCGGCAAATACACTGTTCAACGAAGTCACGACATAGCCATTTTAGCTTTTCGCAAAAGTCTAACTACTACATCTATCAGGTACTTTTTAGAGTAAAGTAAAAAATTCATCCAAAATTTGAAGAATTTCAGATAAATTGCATAATATATCCTTCTGTATTTTAACAGTTAAACCTATCTCAAGCCTGGTTATCAATAAATGCATAGGAGTATGGCCAACATACCACTCATTTAAGACGTACGAATACATCTTAAAACTAAAAAAAAAAATTATTTAACCAAGATTTCTTTTCACAACACATTGACCCTTCCTGGAACAACCATGTAAAGGTGTCGAAATGGATTTCATATATAATTTTACATGAAGATCGCAATACTTTTTTGACCTTCAGGAATATCATGAGTTCCTTGTCCCATGTTATAAAAAATCACACGCCTTTGATGTTTTTCAAGGAAGTAGTTGTTATGACGTCTATGTCATCAAAAGATTCAATAAGATCAGTTAAGGAACAATCGGACAGTTTATCTAGATAGATATTTCTCTCTACTACTGGTTTTCTTGAACTTTTTTGTATCAAGAGAAAAAGTTTTGGAATTGTATCACTATACTCTGTGGGTGCTGGATACAACTCCCATTTAGCTTTTCCGTTTCCCAACTTTAAGGTACATGAGATCAAAATGTTTTTCACTTATTTCTGAGATTTTTGTTCGAGTTCATTCCCGACGATTTACAAACCAAACCCATTTAATAAAAAGAACAGGATTTTTTCAGGGTAAGAAAACTAAACACAGTCTGTTTCTCAAAAACAAAACCGACCTTCTTTTCTTGAACTTTGTAATTTGCTCTGCATAATGGAACTACGCAAGTCTTAACCCTGTCTTGTGCTTATATACATTTGGTAGTAAGTTTTCTCTGATGAAGAGAACTTTCTTGTTTTCAGTTTAAAAGTTTTATATTATCTCGACACCATTTTTAATTTTAGGTTATTTATATTTTTTGGTTGAGTTACAAAGTGATACGGCAAATTTTACCCCCTACACACACTCACTTTTCTCCCTGCTTTAATGTCAAATAGGTTAAAAGATTTTGACAGCAAAACTGATACATAATTACAGAACTGTATTTGCTATTGAGACAAATGAAACCTTTTTGAAAACCATATAATATAATCTTTCATTTGATATCCAAACCTTTTTGTGGGTCATTGATTTAAAAAAGGCTTCACATCCCTACTTAACCATTGGTTTTAAGTTTCACTCTGAAAAAATGAAACAAAAGAAGTGGCCTAAACGGTTTCGTCCGATTACCTGACATAAAAAAGGATACATATTTTGAAACTGTTCAACTCCTTTATTATTTTATTACTCCATTAGGCTAAGAAGCACACCTCTTCTTTCTGGCTTTCTAATATTGTGTTTCATGTAGACAAAACAAATCAGAATAAAAATTATCTCTTGACTACTTTTAACAAAACTTGGCAGTTTTAATAAATTCAGGTAACTAAACAATATAGAGTGAGTTTATAAACTTCTCAAATAGAAAAAGTAAGTACAGTAGGATTGATGTGAATTAGGGGTTTCTGGTTTATTTGAAAACAAATATTGGAGAAGTGTAGTACAGAAATCAGCATTCACGTGTATTTATTGCCAAACTACTAACTTGAACAGTAATATAACAGGTATTTTACTCAGAGATAAATAATTCAACTAACCTTTACTTCACACAAAATTTTGCACAGACTATCAATTCATTTAACCAAAAACTCAAGTACATCAGGAAGATTTTCAGGAAGTTCTTAATTTGTTTGAATTAACCAACCAACCACCATTCAAAATAATAGATATTTCTTGATTGCTTCTTTCCTGTAAAAAAAAATTACCACAGGTCATAACTGTTAGAGAAAGAGAGAGGCCTGAGGCAAGAAATATGGCCATCACTATTTACTGAATAAATCGCTAGTAGTGATGATGGAAACTTTACTTCCTAGTCAAAACGCTGTTGATGGAACAGATTTAGCTTCAAAGGAATTTAACATGAACCTAAAACGTTTATTTAATGATAAATTTATTCTAGGAGTCCTTGGTAAGGTCACCACCACTCGCGTTTACGTTATTGAGTTCCAAAAACGTGGTTTTCCTCATGCGCACATTCTGTTACATTTCGCTAACGAGCATAAATTAAAAACTTCCGGTGATATTTTAATTTTCCAGAAATTCTTTACACTATATTGGATTCCACTCACATACTATTGTAAATACATGAATGAGTCACGGCCCATGTGGTTTACTTAATCCAAATGCACCGTATTTACAAGGTGGTGATTATACCAAGAATTTCCCTAATGATTTTAGTGAAAATATTGTCACTGTAGTAGACTGTCATACAAAGCAAAAACTTCGCCTCTATGGTAGGTTTGTCAATGTTAGGCATGAAGACCTGCATATTGGCTGGATTACAATCCATGGTTATCTAAAAATTATTAAGCTGATATTAACGTTGAAGTTTGCATCATGAGTTTTAAATCGTTAAACTATTTATATAAATACATTTATAAATGTCAAAATTGTGCAAATTTTTAAAATAATAAACCTAATAATTATGGTGAAATTACTAATTAATTAGATTTTGGATAGGTAAGTGCAACATAATCAATATGGCGTTTGTATGAATTTGTTATGAAAAAATTGTTACATTCTGTTTATCGGCTAAATTTTCATCTCCCAAATAAGCACCATATTTATTTTAGAATGGAAGAAGAATTTCAAGCGATGAACCGTAAAGGTCATAAATTCTTTTATGTAAGATGGGAAAAATCCCTGTGATGTGCCACTTTGGTTGCGCAACTTCCATTTTGCACGTTTCCACAGAGTCTCCACTGACTGCATGCGAATTTCCTCATTATTGGGATCCGCAAATTTTTGTTCGTCTACCACAACATCATTAGGGTGGTCGGCGACCGCCGATATACATTTAAAGTTCTAAAATATCAAGAATATGTATAAATTTCCAATATTTAAATATAAATAAAAAAACAATTACTTAATAATAAACATTGATTCTTTTTGTGTGTTGTTGAGAAATATGTTGTAGTTTTAACGAAATATAAATTTTGTTGCCTAATGGTGATATCCAGCACATGCAATGCACCCATTATTATGTGGTAAATGTTCCCACGGGTCTGATTTCCAAAGCAGCACTCAAATTTTTACTCACCTCGGTTACTTAAAAATCCCCGCCCAGAAGGGTTGAAAGAGATATGACCTAGAATCTTTTTTTCATTGAACGCATTGCATTCTTGACTTTCTTCTGAAATAGTACTAAAGAAATTTGGTGGGTTTTTTTATTTCAAATCTCTAAAAACAAATTTATTTTCTTCAAAAAATTGATTTTACTTCATAAAAAAATTTTGGCATAGATTTTTTAACATGTTCAAACTACATTGTTTTCATCTAGAGCATTTATTTATTATGAATTGTTTAAGACTGCATGGAATTTTCAGTTGTCATTTGTTTCAGTTTCTCTTTTGAATTTTGTTTTCATTTTTATTGAGCTTGGTTGGCTCGCCAATCTCATTAAAAATGAGAAAAGCAAATGTGAACATTTCAAGAATTTAAGATTAATCCTTGTAATTATTCTTTAAACCCAATAAAACTTCCTATTTAACCTGTATGAGAAATTTTGACTTTATTGATCAACATAACTTGCCTAAAAATTTGCTTGTTTTAAGCACCCTTTGGTTCTGATGTCTCAGAAATAATCTGAAAAACTTCTGGATTTTGGAAAAAGATACAAAATAGGGTGTAAAAAACTTCCAAAGTCCTTCATTTCCTGCAAGTATTGTCACAGAATTTTATTCACTCTCAAAGAATTCTCAAAGAGTCGTACTGATAGTTTTGGGCCATTTTATGATAAAATTTTACTGTCTGTATTGTTGAGAGTTTTTTTTTCTCGTAATTCCGACAGAACGTTTATATTAACCATTGGCTGTATTTTAAAGAACCAGTTCTTCAACTGTTCTCATATAACTTGGGATAATTTTTCAAAACAAATCTCAGCTTTAATCTTTATGCTGTTTTAGTGAAGGGATTTTACCTGCAAGAAAATTTCAAAATTCTGTTGTAAAAATAAAATCTGAACGATTGAAAATAATAATACGTATCTTGATGAAATTTCCAACATCCTCTCTCACTCCTATCTCCACTTTTAATCCTGCTATTAATAATGAAAATCTTCACCAAGAATTAATAAACTTCCATTTTAAATCGACAATTTGACAACATGCCTGAGAGATTAAATTTCAGGAAAGTTATCAATAAACAGTACTAGATGCATTTAAGGCACAATATTGAGATTTAATATTTGTTTAAAACTATTTATACGTGTTTTTTTTTACGATTTCTGTCTTTTGAAAGTATATATATTTATAAAGAGGTATAATGTTTGACATTAATATGACATTAAAATAGACATGAAAAAAAGGGGGGAGGGGGGAGGGGTGGTGGGGATTGTCCTAAAATCATTCTATTTATACGAAAATTTACCAACTTGCTGCAATAGTTTGAAAATATCTTTCAAAAGTTTATTTTTTCAATATCCGCAGACTTCAGCTGAAGATTTAATGCGCTTTAAGTATTATAAGGTATAATTTAAAAAGTTATGGTGTCAGGGTTTATGGGGTTTCAGGAGAATTCCCTACTGGTGAACTCTTATATTATAACATCTTATATCAAAATATCTTATATTAAAATAAAATAAGATGTTTTGAGTGTGAACTGCAGCAAAAGTATTGTCAATGTAAAACATTGATCAAATTAGATGCAAATGACGACATCTAAGGGGAAGTAAACGAAAATACACACGCTCCGTCTTAAAAAATGGTCGAGAAAAGCAATATAAAGAGAAAAGCAGAAACAATAACTGATGCACCACAACAAATTCTAGGAACTGAGCTGCAGGATATATCACAAGATGCAGCAGCAAACCTCCCGCCAGTGAAGATAATAACATGCCACCAAATGCATTAACTCGGGAGGAAATACTAATTTTCCCCAGCAATATCAAAATACGACAGCAGGGGAGCCGTTCATGATTCACGACAGTGGTGTGGGCGATCAAGATTTTTCTCTTTGGTTCGGAGATTGGTATTCAATTACTAAGGGAAACTGAACCTTGGTATGGCGATTGGATTTTTAAAGTGTGTCCTGGGATATTCTACCAACTGTATACAATTCACGGACAATGGAATGACGAGATTTTCCCAGCGATATTTTGTTTGCTTCCAAAAAAAACAAAAGCAACCTACAAAAGAATTTTACAAAAAATTTTTTTTCATGACGGAAATCGCAACTTACATGTTCTTATCGATTATGAACTCCATCAACGCATTTCAGTATATTTATCCAAATATCGAAATCAAAGGTTTTACCACTTATCTCCCAATATTTGGAAAAAAATTCAGCAACATGGTATTCAACAAATATACAAAGAGAAATAGGAATTTGCGTTACATGCGAGGATGATTTTTGCTGTTGCTTTTTTGCCTCCTGAAGACGCTTTCCCTGGTTTTGAGGAACTTTGTGACCTAATTAGAAACAATCATAATGCTGACATGGATGAACTATTATCATATTTTGAAGAAACGTATATTGTTCGGTATCAAAAAAACGTCCCACGTCACCCACCTCTGTTTCCGTTGCTTTTATGGAACATGCTATATCGAACATAGTTTATAGACCACCTAAGCAATCCCTTGAATATTTCTTGAATAACATTACACCTGGAATAGAATTCTATTTTAAAATATATGATAATATTCTCTTTACAGGTGACATCAACATATCACCTGACAACCCTAAACTACAAGGCTTTCTTAATGCTAACTGCTTTCCTAATATGCATACTCTCAAAATTTGCTGGAAATCAGCTGAAGGCACATGCATTGATCTTTTTCTAACCAATAGGAAACAATAGGAACTGGTCTTTCCAACATACTGGAGTTTGCGAACTAGGTATTAGTGACCACCATTCCTTAGTTTACACGATGCTCAAATCAACTTTTGTAACACTCCCACCCAAACGATATCAATACAGGTGCTACAAAAATTTCAACCAAAATAATTTCTTGTCAGATCTCAATTTTCACTTTAATCAGAACAGCGTTCTCAGTTATAATTATTTAGATGAAATTTTTATTAAAGTACTTAACTTCCATGGCCCCTTAAAAACTAAAATTTTTCGAGGAAATAATATGCCACATATGATAAAGGGACTGCGTAAAGCAATCATGAAGAGGTCACGCTTAAAAAATATAGCCAATAAATCTGGCCAATCTATCGATTGGAAAAATTATAAGTCGCAAAGAAATTTTATAGTGAGCCTTAACAGACAAATCAAAAAGTCATTCTTTGAATCTACTGACATTAAATCTCCAAAATCATTCTGGAAAACTTTTAAACCTTTA
>JAUZNK010002850.1:0-11234 GCA_035046665.1 Euphysa ruthae | reverse complement strand
TATATATATATATATGTGTGTGTGTGTGTGTAAAGTGATTTTATCAAGACAACATTCATTAAAATTCTTGGGCGTGACAAAAGATTTTTCAAAGGACTAAAAAACATTCAAATATTCAAAATATTCAATTTCAGAAGGCATTAAGGTAATATGTTTTTTACAAGGAGTTTAGAGTAGTAAAGTATCTTTAGAATGTGTTCATTTTGTCAAAGAGGTAATGCCTCTTTAGGAATTTTAGGAATTAGTTCATTACAGAAGTGGCAAGAGAGTTTTAGGGTTATGCACTTGCACATACTGCAGTGGTATATGAAATATATTTAAACAAAAGGAAAGATATTATTTTAAAATTGTTGTTTTCTTTTATGTATACATTAATATTTTATTAGGGGTTATTAAAAACATTAAAAGGAGATAATATTTATTGTGGTAAATTATTTTGTCTTATAATGACATATAGAATAAGTTTAGATTTTTCAATTTAACAGATCTTCCGGCTTTGTTTGATTTTATAATGCACTTTACACTGCGTATTTTTTTTTTTTTTGAATTACGTTTTGCAATATTCTTTGTGATATTTTGGCTGTACCAATAACCAATAATTTTTTTTTTTTTTTTTTTTTTTTTAATGGTTTATTAACTTTCTTTGAATTCTTTTGTAAAGCCAGAGAAAAAAAAATTGCTCAGTTTTTTCTTACTTTTTGGGTGAGCATGTCAGTGGTCATCTCTAATCCGTGATTGAGGCCAAAAGCTGATTTGTTCGGTCCAATTTACCACAAACTTCCTATTCAGTTTTCCTAAGCTGTTAAAAAGTCTCTCAAGTGCTTTGGTGTGATATTTACTACTGTAAATAAATAAAGTGTATCAGTTAGTCTTTTTAAAAAGGGTTTTTTTCTCTGATTTTCATTAAACTGATTTTCGAAGTAACTGTCAATGAACCAACCTTCTATATTCTAAATAGACTTAACTGTAAGGTAAATGGAATCAAATATTTTTTTTCATCATTAAAATAAACTCTTAGAAAATTAATTCTGCATGATAGTACACAAAAATCTTGAGCTTTATCTTGTTAACTTCAGACTGATATTCTTTCCTGCAGTTAATCCATAAAAACTTTGGTCTAAAAGTGGCTTACACTATTCTTATCAAGACTTCCGATTCAATTCAAATTTTTTTTTGATATTAGAAAATAATATTTCTGAATGAAAACTTAACCATGTCTGTCATTTTAAACCATATTTGTCATTTTTAAACCATGTCTGTCATTTTTGAAACTCTTTTGATTCCAGTTAGATGCAGCAGAGCCATATAAGTTTTCTTTACCTTTCTTAGAGTACTGAAGTCATGATTTTTAAGTCATGCTGTTTAGAAAAGATGCCAGCTGTGTATGTGGTGCATATGTGCTGCTTTGCTTTTTTGAAGTGTTTGTGTAAGTCTCGGCTTAGCTGTCAGCAATTTTATCAGCAATTTCATTTTTTCGTTTAGTTCAGTATTTAGAAAAAGGCAGTTAAGAATATTTTACTTTCGGAAATTTTGAACCTGTAAAAAAAGACACCTGTTACTACATATATTTAATTGATATATTTTTATTTATTTACATTACATTATATATTTTATTCCAATGATTGACTAATATAAATGCTGTAGTAAATTTGTGTGCAGTTGTGAAATCCCTAAAAACTTTTTAAGGTAAAATATTTGCACTCATGGTTTTAAAATTTTCTTTCTTATGTTTTTATCTTTAACAATATCTAACACCAAGAGCTTTTTCCAGATATTTTGCTTTGAAAAACCATTTTTTTTTTTCATAAGTTGTTTGCAAAAGAATTTCATAATGGTGCCAGGCCACATATGTGAAGCTTCAGCAACTCATATAAGTTAAGGTGTAAGAAAAATCCTTAAAATGTTTGTGTATTCATCAAAAATTTTTTAAAAGGAAAAAACAATGATAAGAGTTAAAACTTATACAAATAGTATAAAGTTATTATGACAGTTAGATTTGTATCAAATTAAAAGGAAAAATTTTTGTAGAAAAACAATATTCACTCTTTTTTGGTTCTTTTGAGCATAAAATTTTTTTGATGCGATGATTTTGTTGTGAAGGTTATCTAAAGCAGATCAACGGAATAAATGATGGACTTTAAAAGCATTTCACACTTTTACTTACTATTAGTTACTGATATACATGTGTACATATATATTATATACATGTTGTTATGTCCTTTTTTTAAATCAGTTGCTTCTTGCAGGCCTAAAAGCCACTTCTAGGCAAAAGCTAAAAAAAAAAAAGTGAAGTTGGGTCAAATCTTACACAGACTGAGAAAGTTATTGGTTGACGATAGACTTAAAGGATTTCAAATCATAGATCAAAGGAAGGCAGAGAGTTTCACAAGCAAGCAGTATGTGGAGAAAAGTTTAATGCAAAAAATTCTTTTGTGGACTTTATGGATCTGTACTGTTGCAGGATGAAAACTTTGTGGACTTTTTGAAAATCTTAGTCAACGAAAGTGTTACTTTTTTCAAATCATGATAAAAATGTCAATAGAAGTATTTATATGACAGTGAAAATAAGCCCACATTTATTCAGTGAGAAAGTGATTGAAGATTCGAAGATCAGGGCCAACAGCTCTTAGCATATCTTTTTGAATTTGGTTAAGACATACAGCAGAGGCTCTGACTCAAAAATGACAGCAATATTCAACACGTCAAATGGTAGTCCTATAGATAAAAGATGTACTTGAAAAGTGACCACCTTTTATTTCCCTGTCTGACAAAAAAGACTTAATGATGTTCAAAACATCACCAGAGGTACCATATGTTTTTATTTTGCGGAGCAGTCCAACATGGCACACCTGCTAAATGCCTTAAAGATGCCAAGTGCAATCATTTTAGTTTCACTGTAAGCATTAAGAGATTGATAGACTCAAATATTATACACCTGTATAAAAGGTTTTTTATAACAGTACATTCAAACTTTTCAAAAAGGTGTTGCCTTGCACCATGAACTTGTTTTTCATGTTTATTTATGATTACACACTTTTACCATTTTAATGTAAAAAAAAAAGTTGTTTAACACTTTTTGGAATATCAAAAAGCTTGTATAAATAAATTGAAGGACAAAGATTTTGTCCATCGTGGTGCGGTTCGGTTTTTCCAAATGCAGTAGTATCAGACGAAGCACTTTTGAGACTTTCGTTTTTTTCTTTGAAGAAAAACCTTTTATTCCAAGATTATTCTATCCTTCATTTTTTCGCTTAAATTATGAGAAATTGGAGTGAATGATAAAGTTTGATAGACGGGGGTAATGTTTTGAAGAAATGTTTCATCCAGTTCAGATCTTTCAACAGTTTTTAAGTCAACGAAAAAAATTAAGCTAATTATAAAGATATAACAGTCTATTTATTGTTCGTTCAAAAATATTTCCATTTATTTTTCAGCATAGGTTTTTAACACTGCGTGTTTTACCATGTATAATTTTCTATTCGCTTTGCCAAACTTTTTCGTTGCGATCTTGTTTTTAACTCAAAAAATATTTTGATTTTTTAAATGAGTTACACTATAAAGCTCATAGATTAAGTTATAGAAATATTGTCCATATGGGATTCGTCTTTTTTTACTGAATCTCTATGCAATCTCTATATCTACATGCAAACTCTCTTAATATCAATAGAAAAATTTAAGTAACACCTAACAGTTTGACCTCTTTATAGAAAGAAATCTCTAAACCAGAAATAAAATTGGTTAGACCTCAGGAAAAAGTTCCAGAAACTTTTTTTCCTAGAAACATCAATTGGAATTTCCGTGGTTTGGCAACCATAGAGTTGTTGTGAAACCAAAGATTAACCCGACAAAGATCATCTGATCTTGAACGTTTTTAAAAGAAATGCCACAAGCGTAAAAAGTACCATACATCGTTGAAAAGTGTCAAATACTGCGAGTTGCATAAAGAATACATTAAATGAGGAGTATACTTACTTTTGATGGTTTTTATCAGAAGATAAATTATTGTGTTAAGATGACAAAATTATAATTGCACCACATCCACTTGTGCCAAGTCCACAGATCCATAGGGTTCCACAGTTCCACTTGTACCAGAGAATAGCTGAGCTGCATATTGTTTTTCTGAAAAAAAAAAAAAGATATAATATTTTAATTTGCTAAACAATGTAAATCTTTTTATACAAAATATTTTATTAGTGAATATAAGAAAAAAATATAATTTTTAGCTAAACCTGGGTAGTGCACATTGCGTATGAATTTCTCTTCAAATTAGCGTTGAGCTGCGGCTTAAAATCTGTTGTTGGAACTTCATACGCTGTTGGTCATCATTTTTTGCATACAAATTTTGAACAGAAATCAGTTTTTCAAAGCCAAGTTTCTGGAAAGGCCCGCTAGTAAGAACTGCCACCGAGCAGTCATCTTGTTAAAAGTTACCATGAAAATTACAAGATGTTTTTTATTTAACTGCTTTGTCTTTTTCAGGAGAAAACAAACCAAAGAAGTAAGTTGTTAACATCATTTGAATTAATAATTTCCAAGTTGAGGTTCTCCAACAAATTCAAAAATATGCACAATTTATGGAAATTTAGTGAGTTTCGTGGTTTTACAGCCAGAAAATGAAAACTTAAATAATCGTGTTAGTCTTATTTTTAATTTAAAAATTTAATCCTTTCTGTCATGTAAAATGATATATATATTTATATGCTTTAAATTTATTAATTTCCTTTCAAAAAAGTTTTACAAAATGAAAAAATTCGCTAACAAGTTGTTATTGCAAGAATTTGCTGGTGGATTTACTTTGATAATATTTTGCTTAACATTTTGCCCGTGGTAGGGCTAAACTTTTTTTTTTTCTTTTTTTTTTTTTTTTTTTAGGCCCAAAACAACATTTTCTTATTTTTTATTTTTATTCTTAATTATGACTTTTGACTGATGTTTATAAAACACAAAAAATTTATTTCATTTTTCTAAAACACAGGTCTGAAATAAATTAAAGTAATTCTAACAAAATGTTATGAAGATGTTTGTATAATATTTTTAATATCTATAATTTTTTTCATTGTTTTTTGTCTGTCATTTCAAAGACGCTATTGGTCTCATTTCAAGGTTCATTTTAACCCTTTGCGCACCTTAGGCATAATGCTAATGAATAAGCTATATAGACCGGTCATTTTTAAGCAGAAAAAAAAATATTGGTCATTACTTCTGTAATGTTAAAGTGTAGAAGTTAACGAGGGCTCATTTTTTTAGCCTATACCTTCGTCCCCACACACCATACTCCATCTTTAAAATTTATATATAAAAAAACAATTTTTGGAAGATATATCATAAATAATTCTATGTTATTATGCTGTGCTGTTGCTCAAGACCTCCAGGGGCCTGTCCCCAAAAATATATCACATGTTTTGACAAAGCTCATTTCTGTTTTTTCTATTTTAGTCCATTTAATAAACGCAAAAAGGTCACATCTTATATTTTCATAACATGTAACTTATTTTCTCATCAGATTTTTAACAAAATTTAAGATATTGTCAAAAACGGCATTTTCAAAAAAAAAAAAAAAAGACTCCATAAAAGTGATGCCACGTGGCTATAGCCATGATTTTCAAAATTTTTCTGCAGTTTCACGTGAAATTTCAATTTGATTGGAATAACATAGGTTGTGCCCTTACTGTTACCAACTCACCTTTCCTAACAGTCTGTTAGAAAGTTTTCTATAAATAAAGTTGGAAGTTTTATTATCAATCAAAAAAAAACTTGAACCTTGAAAACTGAATGGATAAAACCGTGATAAATTAAGAAGGTAAAAATATGAAATTTAAAAGTTGATTTGTGTTAAAAAGATGCTGCAAAATTTATCTGTTGATAGGATAATTACGGCCTTCATAATGAGTTAAATAGTGGAGATTAAATAAATGGTTATTTTTCAGCGGTGATAGTTACCCTCTTAAAGAACATAATAGTGATGAGGTAATTAATTCATTTTTCTTTCTTCGGTGTCTGAAGATGTATTGATATGATCATTTTGGCTTAAAATTTTTTTTCCTTTAAATTTTTCACAATATTCTTTTAATAATCTTTTTTATTTTAATTTTCGTCAACTTCTAACCTGTTCCACCTGTTATAAGTATTTTGCCGAGCAAGGTTTAAAAATCTGTTAATAAGAATTTTTTTTTTTGTTTTTCGTAAAATTTATGTTTGGAAATATTTTTTATCATATTTCTTTCTTTGAAAAGAGTTTTTTGACTACAAAATATTTTTACATTTATGGTTACCAGAGAAGATATTTGCGAACATTAGGCCTAACTCTACATAAACTCTACATAGGTTCTGTGAGTTCATTCATTCATTTTTTTCAAATTTGGCAATTCAACTTTTATTATTTCTCAAAAATTATTTTGAATTGCTGGGAAAGTTTGAAACCTGAAATATTTGTATTTAAATATTTTCGTAAATAATGATATTATTGCGTTGTTGTTGTCGTTTCTAAGATATAATTTCCATGATATTTAAGGGGTTTAAAATTCTGCTCATGGCTGTCATCTCCATTGAAATTGCTGGTCGTGGCTGTCTCCACTCAAATCATCACAGTTTTTCTTGGGTTTATCTGCAATGATTATGTTATTAATTAAGGTTATGTTTTCAAAATCTTATGTGTAATTTTTTATAACAGAGTGACTATGCTAATGCTGGACCCCCTCCTTTAAAAGGAAAAGATCCTGATCAGATGATTTATGCTCAGCTTGGTGCTGGTGGTGGGAGGACTGGGCCTAAACCAGATCCAATTTCTTCTGATTACGCTGAAATTAAAGTAGATGACATGGGTTACCCTGCTCGAGGTCCTACCTCAGACGAGCCTTCCATTCCTGATGACTCCAGTCGATATAACAGACCTCCCTCAGATGATTTTGATAATAGTGTAATTGTTTAATATATTTCTGGAGATATAAAGTGAGTGATATTTATTACCCTGCAATTATCTCTATCTGCTCGAAATCTTTTTTATCCGTTAATTTTTTTTTCTGAATTCTTTTACGAAGTTATGTCATTACAAAGTAAGAAAAGTGGTCATTTTCAAAATAATATATTTGAAAATGTTTTTATGTCAATAAAAAATTACCTAAAAATTGTCATTTCAGTCTAAAATTTTTCTTGAAATTTTATCAGTGCTTTTATAAGCTTTGCGTGATTTTATAAAATAAAAATCCAAATTGGAAAAGGTTCCAAAATGTCTTAAGCCAAGCACCTACGATGTCATGCTCCAGTGGGTTAATGAGACCCATCCTGTGAAGTTTAAAACTTTGTTGTCAATTTTTTATCTAATAGTTTAAAATAATTTGAACGGCAGATAACCTCATAGCTCATTCCAATTCCTACTTAAGATTTGATTTTTTTTTTAATTTGATTTAAATTTTATGTTTTTACTTTTTAGGTAACAACTCTTTAACAACAAAAACATGTTATTATAGAAGCAACAACATGTTGCCATAGAAGCTTATTATTTTTTCTTTTATTGTGAATAAACTTATAAGATTTTTTTGTTAATGCTGATTTATATTTTTGTAAATTTTTTATTTTATATTTAAATAATTTTTATCATTAATAACTCCAACGTTGCTGCTTGTTTACATTTATTTACGTCGTTCTGTTTATATGAGGTTTTGCTTACGTATATATGAACTTTAGCTTGATGTTATGCTGGTAAAACCCATACTTTATTTGGGGTAGAGTTATTGCGATAATTTATATTTTTCAAAAATATTGAAATAGTTTTCTATGCCATGATTTAAGTCAAGCAAGGATTGGTAAACTATAAGATTAAATCTGTTTTTTTAATTTTTTGTATTTTGCATTCAAAATCTATAAAATAATTGTCACCTGTTTGCATATTCTGCATTTGAACTTCCTTTAAAAAGAATTAAGTTTAACTCTTCAATGCTTTAACTTAAGCAAATTTTCTTTGAAAATATTCAGTGTGATTTTATAATAGTTTTATCTGAGTTATATTTATAGTTTAAACGTCGCGTTTTGGCGTTTTGGTATTCTAAAGACAATATCACGCAACCAATATTCAGTATATATTTATTTTTTTATATAAACTATACTCTCTAGATTGCTTATAACCAAATAAAGGTATAATTGCAGTTTAGCGTCCCTTTCATTTTGTGTAAAGATATGAATTTTTAATAGAAAGTGTACGCTTATTTTTAATTTTTATCTTGTTTTATATCTCTTTAACATAAGTTACGTTTTTTAGAGATTTTAAACCATCTTGATAGTTTTTTATTATTTATTGTTTTATTTTATCTTTCTAAACGGAAAATAAATGCTCAGATGATTTTTGATAAGCAAAATTAATTTTCAGTTATAGTATAAAAGGAAAATATTTTCATAATTTTATAATAAGTAGGTATTAATTTTTTATAAGCAACCAGGTGTGTTGTTGCTTAATTGTTTTCATGTCTTAAGAACATGTTAACTTTTTCTGTTATATTTCGTCATATAATTTTTAATTCAGTTTGCCTACTTAGTTCTGTTTTCGGATAATAGCCTGTAAGTGAGTTAAGTTTAATTTTAATGAATATGTCTTATTTCAAAAAGGAAAGATTAGAAATTTCTTCAATTTCAGATTTTTTTGAATACAAAATAGTGAGGAGTCCTTCAGAATTAAAATTACAAACTGACCCTGGGTTTATTTGTGCCATTTCAAATAAATTTGATCGGGACAGGCAAAGTTAACTGAAAAACAGCAAAAAAATTTTTTTTTTTTTTTTTAACTTATATTTTATATATTTATATTTTTAGATAAAGTGAAAGGGACCCAATTAAACATAATTTTTTTACTTTCACGTTTCCGTTCGTAAGAGAATACTTAGAAATCTTTGAAAATCTTTGTAGGAAACCTTGCTATAATGCCACGCTTCATTATCTTGTTATGATGAAGCAAATCATTTTAAGCGCATAAAGTTTCTTAAAGCTTGCACAGCAATTCTCAGCGAAATAATTAGAACTGAATCTAATGTCATCCATTATAATTTCATGCTTTCTATTTTTTATTGGTTTAGCTATTTGTGGGTTAAATTAAAGACCAGATTTATCTATTTATTTATTTCAAAAATTTTTGATGTTCAACAATTTTGTATCACGATTTTTTTCAGACAAATAATTTTGTTTTTAAACTTTTTTCACTGAATAGGGAAATGCATAAAGTTAGACAAGTGGTTTGAATTTTTTAATGCTAAATATTGCTTTGATAGAGGTGCGTATTTCAGGAAAGACTCACAGTTATAGTGTTTTTTAACCGAATAAATATTTCATTGCACTGTGTAAAAAAGCAAGTTATATTTTTATTAACAAATGGTTATTTGGAATTTATTCACTGCAATTTGTTTTTTTTTTGTTCGAATCTTTAAGGAAAATCATCTGTAGAGTATAAAAATTAAAGAGTAAAATAAAAAAAATAAAAAATAAAGAATATTTGCAAAGTTTAATCGGCTAATAATTTTGTTTTGTTTCTTTGATGAGATCAAAAAACTTTTATGTTTTTTTCTTAATTTTAAAGTTTGGAGAAATAACTGGTTCTTTAAGCTGGCTTAAAGCCTATTATTAATAGTAAAAACTCTAAAGCCTGATATTTTGAGTTTTCAGATCTTATCTAATCTTTTTACGTATGAAATTATACTTTCAGATTTCATATTTTGAAGTTGAGAACAAATGTAGTTTTTAATTAAATGTGCTTTTTACAGCAAAAGAATTTCATAAGAAAAAAATTTAAATCATCAAGTAAAAGGTTATGAATACTTTATTGCTTCTGGGGAGAAATTACATGAAATTTTGTTGAGTTTGACCTATTTAAATTCAATTTAATTTTTGGGTGCAAATACATTGTATTATTACACTGTCAGTGTACTTGTCGACTGATATAGCATCATGAAGTTATAAGTTATAAGCTTTGTAGGTGCTGATATAGGTGATAGGTGGTCACTGTCATGTCTCCAGCTATTAATGGTAGTATGGTCCTCTAGTTATATCTCATTAGTTTTTCGGAGCATTTCGATATACTATTTATGATTTTTGGAGTCTTAAGGTTCCTAGTTATTTTTAAGACGTTTTTTTTGCGACGGTTAAATAAATATTTTTGTAAACGTTAGTGTATTTAATTTATAATTCACAAAATAGCTGATGAGTCTTGAAAGGAATAAAGAAATTAATATATTTTGAGAATTATTTTGCTTCAGTACCAATGGTCTTACCTATTTAAACAAAATAATTTCAATCGATAGAAAAAAAAATTTTTTTTGAATGTCTTCTTTTTCAACTTTTGATATATTTTATTTGTTATTTTATGTTCTTCCTAAGTTTATTTTGTGTTTTATGAATTTTTTGTTTTTTTATGAATCAACAGCACAGTAGGACGTTCTTAAATTGAAATTCTTTCTCATGCAGGCAAAATTCTGATTCTGAAATTCAAAATTTTGATAACTGAACCATGAAGGCTTCTCTATTGCTTTTTCGTAGAGAATTAGTTGGTTAATGCTCATCGTTACGTGGTCGTCATTACTTGCTCATTGTTACCTGGGCATGAGTTTTTAAACAATATTTCAGATGAAAAGTTTTCAATGGAAGTCTTATTCATTTTTAACGTGCTGCATGCGCTAAATATGCCACTTTCAGAACAAGCGAAACAGCAAAGCCTATTATGCATATTATTAGCTCACTATATCAAGTGCACTGTGAAAAGGTCCTTCATTATTTTAAAGGAGCACTTCCCAGAACATAACACCACAATGATTTGATCAAAAAAAAAATAATAACGCTTTAAGTTTTATTAAAAACTTTTATCTTGAGTTGAAATAAAATGTTCGTGTGTTCTATTTTTGACTTAGAAATTTGTATAAGTGCAATCCTCTTATACATGCATATACTATCATAAAATTAGCTATCTCACAAGTTGCTTATTAGAAAATAATTGGCAGGAGATGATCTTATATATGATTATTGTATTAAAAATACTTCTTAATTGTGCAAATAAATGTGATTTGTTATAAATTTTGATTATTTTATTTTTAACACTCCTTTTAGACATTAATAAACAAAGCATTTTGTAGGTAAGCAAAAAAAACTTGATTTTTGTAAAACTGTATAAGAAGAAGAAGAATCAGTCATTTTAATAAGAAAGATTACTTTTTTTTTTTCAAATTTTTTAATATATGTTTATATTTATATATACATATTTA
>JAUZNK010002849.1:0-11236 GCA_035046665.1 Euphysa ruthae | reverse complement strand
GAGGTTGAATCAGTGCATTGCAGAGAGAACGCTTTAATGCAGGTGTCAAAAAGGATTGTTTTCGATATAGAAATTTGGGCTTAGAATTAATGTCGTGCAGAGAAACGCTCAGTGGTTTCATCGATAGGATGGTTCCTCGGTATGTCTGGTTTGATAATGAATAGCAATCGAACTAATTCCTGTATGTAATGAAAAAACGACATATCATTTCTAGTTTGATACTGATACACTTTTTGCGAATTTAGAATAACTTGCGAAATCATTCAAAAGGCTAATTTCTTATCCCACTTATATGCTCTGAGTAATGTATCAAAACTATGTAGTTGCTGGTCAGCGCAATCTACTCCGCCCATTTTTGTAATATATTCCATCACAATTTCTGGTTTGGACGCAGTTTTTCCTTCCCTTAACTTTTCCATTGTTTCTAGAGTAAGCGGTGACATGTTCATAGTATAAGCACAATTTTTTGTTTGCTCCCGGATATGTTTTTTATTGAGCGGTATTTGCATGCTAACATAGACGGATTCGTAGTCTTATAGAACACACTATCACTTTTGTCAATAGTTGTTCGTTAATAGTTTTTTTTGCAATATTTCCTTCGTTTCTCCTGCACAGTGACAAGCAAGTGGGTTAGATGCAATGGCCCCTCCATTGCATCTAACAATGACGTCTTGTGGGACACGACCACCTTTTGTGGGACGACTGCTTTGTGGAATATGACCACCTCGTGTACGGACATCACGTGCCTGTAGGATAAGATAACCTTGTCCTTGTGTGCGTATATTTTTTCGAGCCAGAACTTCATCTTGCCTTTAATCTCTGGAGAATGAATCCGTTATGGATTCACCTTCAATTTCACTTTCAGGCTTAACAGTAGGTGTAATATCAGGGGCAACATAATTTGCAACATCAGGGTCAGCAACAGAGGTGGGAGCATTGTTCGTATGGGGTAAAATAGGCTCTAACTCACTATATCTGAACTTACCAAAGCGTTATCAAGGTCATTTAACCCCGTATCATTGTCAACCCATTCATTATCTTTTAAAACAATGTTCAGAATGTTGAAAAAAGTTTGTTTTCTGATTGAAGCCATCTTCAGAAATTTCAAAATATTAAAAAATTGATTACTTCAATTTGGAAAAAGATATAACGATACATTTACGGTTAAAGATATTACGATACGGTTTTTGCTGGCGATCAAAACATTGTTCAGCTTGTTAGGAGAGGCTATCACATTATTATAGTACGTAGCAATAGATTGATTTGTGTTCAAGGAAACACACAAAATTTTTTTAATCAAAACTCGTTGATTAAATCAATTATTCTATTTTTGAACGCCATGAGTTTTATTTTTGCTGAGTTTTTCAAGTATTAGCTCGATTGATTTATCTGGTAAAGACTGAAGACCATCACTAGAAAAACGACCTTATTCCGGTATAAAACAAATAGTATTTTCCGTTATAAGCCAACACCATAACAATTTATATACTTATTTCTAGTTGCTTTGTTCTTTATAATTTCTACAAAATAGCGAATAAAAGGAAAGAATGATGCAAATAGTTTTTTCTTAAGAATTTTTGTTGTCCGCGAATTGATAAGAAAATCTTGTCTTGATTGGTTCTGGTTTATTGTTAATTTATTGTTATTGTTGATAAAAACTAGGCAGTTTAGCCGTGGTTGTATTCAAAAAATCTAACCACCAATCAAAAGCTACGCAGCTTAGCTTAAAGTCTATAGTTTGAAAATGTTAGATCATATATCTGCAATAAATAAGCTATAATAATAAGGTCACATGCGTCTTACTCTCTTTATAAATGCTGTTTATTCAAGTATTGTTTGATTTACCTTGGAACTTATTGTGATAAAATAATCTCTATTATTATTTGTAAGACTTTTCTTACAAAGTAAAGCAGTCTTTGTTTTGCACAGTTTCCTCCCCTTTCCCATTCGTTTCCTCACGTATCCCACTCATTTTCCCCCGTTTCACATTCGTTTTCCCCGTTTCATGCTTTAGTACTTACGGTCTAACAACACGAAAATTATAGTGGTGTGGCAAAGTTTTAGATATATTTTGTTGGCACCCACGCCTGAAACCGGTATTCATACTTTCCAATTAAACACCTTAAGTCTTCAAAATTAGCCTTTAATTAATCGCCTTTATGTCAAAATTGCCCGAAGAGTTTTTATATTTATTACAGTTTTTGTTTTATTTTAGTTAATTTTTAATGAATTAATATACTAAAGTTATAATTATATATTATGTCCGAAACCTAAACGATATCAGTTCCACATCACAAACATAAATTTATTTCCCGCTTATAATAAACATTTTATAATTTAGACGAAAAATAGGTAATATAAATTGACAATATCTAAAAATGTTATAACCTATTCTAAATCAAGAAGTTATCCCTTAATATCGTAAAATGCACCATTAACTTATGGATTTATTTACCAGATAAGAAGCAATGTATAGCAAGATAGAGCCATTAGTTGGCTTTAAGTTGTCTGGCCGAGCGGATAAGGCATTGATCTCCGGATCCTAGAACTGTGGGTTTGAACCCACCTCGGAAACAATGATTTTCTTTACCGTAAGCTCAAATGGTAGCTCTAAGTATGTCAAAACTAAACCCGTGGGAACCTTCTGAAATAAATTGAAGCTAACTGTTGGCCCCAAGTTTAAAAATATACGTTAGAAATACGTTGATTTATTAAAATTATTGTTATTGTTGTTATTGTTATTATTTATATTATTATCATTATTATTATATAAGAAATAAAACACCAAGAAAAATGAAAATGGAAAAAAAAAAAATAATAAGATAAAGAAAAAAAGTATTAAACTTTATTAATTCTGTAAATAAATGAGCCATGTTTTGATGGCTTGAGGAGTTGGTTACTCTAAGTCTATACTTGTAAATCGGTTTATACTTAAAAATACATTAATGTAGTAATCATAAAAGGAGACATTTTACAATACTTTGCTGAGAAAAAAAAACGGTAAATAAAAAAACAAAATAAAAAAGAACACAGGAGAATAAAGATTTGCAGCCTCCTATCTTAAATCTTTTGAAATATGTTGGTAATATTGTATAGAAATATATTAAAATATTTTGTCTTCTTTTGCCTGTTCAAATATATTAAATACGTTAAAAAAAAAAAGATATATATATATATATAAATGTATGTATGTAAAGTTTCTTACTCATAGTTCTGCAGTAGATACATTTTAAGCCTTTTCTTAAAGTTTTGTAAGCTCTTGCTTTTCAAAATAAGGTCAAAAAATTTTCGTATTATACAAACTTTGCCGAAAATACAGGGCCTCCCGAAAACATGAAAATTGGTTTTTTTTCAAATGTAGATTATTATAAACCATTGGACAGTAAATTCTATGAAGAATGATATTTACATTAAAGCTGTGATTGTAAATTATAAATTTAATGAGAAAAAAGGATATTTGTAGAACTTCATTCAAATAATGGCTTTATCTATGCATTATTAGAGCACAACAGATCTGATATCATGATAAAAACCTTATAAATAATATTTGATGTACAATTATTAATAATATCAAGCCAAATACTGTACAGTCATCTCTACCTATTATAGATGCAGAGAGCATCACAAGCACAGAATTCAGTGGATCTCAAGTCCATTATTCTACATGTTTTACAACCACACGTTATAGCATAATTTTTAAGGAATGCTTTCAAAAATTTCGCAGGTTTAAAGAAACTACCATCTCTTATTCAGTCATAGGATTTCAGAATCCAAGATTAAAAATTTGTGGGGATCATAAAAGTTTAGATTCATGTAAAAAAAGCAATGTGCTTGCAACAAGAGTTCCATCACACAAATATTAGTAGGTGATAGTTTAAAAACAGTTTTTCTATTGCTCGTATAAAAGCGGTAGCTGAGTTCATCAAAGGTTTTCCATGTTCCTGAAGGTTCAAACAGTTTGATAAGAAATTGTTAAGTTTATTTTTGAATGTTTATTTCAGCATCTGGCGACTAACCAAATAGGAACAAGTTTGAAGAAATATATCTAATTGCAGCTACCTTGATAAACACTTTGCTCGTAACATCAATTCCTGATAAAATATTGGCTAGCAATATGTTAGAAACAATCGGTTCGTTGAATTTTTGTGCTAGAACGTGAACAGGAAAGTATCTTGAATGATCGTGAACATCAAAAAGATTTTATACTTCAACTCCTATGTCTGAGTGATCCATTTTAATGCAAAAGTAGTGCGAATAAATCTGTATCGTTGAGTTAGACAAAAATTCTTGCACATTCGTTCTGTACTGTACATGAGCAAACATATCTCCACTAAACATTTTACTGTCACACAGAGCATTAATATGATTAACACTGAGTATGACTGCTAGTCTAGAACTTTGTGATATGTCAGCAAAGAAATTTCTTGAGGTTCGTTGTATATTATAATAACCTTGTTAGTTGAACACGCCCAAAACCGCTTAAGTTGCACTGGGACTGGAGACTTTAGCAAATTCTATTGGATCAACTTCTGCAGATCTTTTTGGTCGTTCCTGTTCTTTAATGAAGTTTTTTCTGTAACTGTAATAGACAATATGCACTTCATCTGCATCGGCAGCGTTGGTGATGGCTTTCCAAATGTACTGCAATGCATGGTTCATGGTAGCAAGCTTTTCCATAGGTATTTTCCGTACCAGTGATATAAAATCAGTGATCACACTAGTTTTCATGTTTGTTGCTTTACTAAATTAAAGTCAGTAGGTTCTAAAGATGCTTCAAGTCAAAAACTCTAAGGTCTAAATGGCATATTAGTGCAGATTTAACTACTGTGTGTACGCTCCAAAATTAAGATATCATGTCTATATTTATAAACCTTTTCACAAAGATAATAATAGAAAATATTCTGTGCACTTAATTCCAGTGAACACTTATCCTAAAGGCTACACAGATGTTTTTATAGCGCGTTTTGAAAGATACAAACAGACATTGGCCATTGATCCTGAGAAATAATTCTGAGGTTAATGTATCGATTCCATGAAAAAATGCATTGATAGGTAATGAAGTCAATTCTATATTTTTTTAGTGCGGACATTATTTTGTGCCAATCCAAGTGGTTTTCTAATACCATATACAAGCTTTTTAAGGCGGGTATTAAAAGAATTTAATAAGGGAGCTGGGACCAAGCTGCTAAGTAAGGCATGTACAAATAAAAGTTTTTGAATTTCAGCTTGATGTTTGAATTTGAGAGCACCAGGTTAAGAGTATAAAGGGTTGCTTGATGATCTATAGTCGGAAAGCATTATGAGTCTTAGAGTAGAATTTTGTTGGGAACTTAACTTATCTACAGAAGAATTGCCTTTTTGTTCCCAAAAAGAGTACGCATATTTTAAATGGGAATCAAAAATCCCAAAATAAATAACTTTTGAGGTATGCAATGCCTAACTTTAGATGACATGTCATTTGAAAGTCTCAGTTTGAAGCAAGTTCATTGATATGTTGTCAAAAGGAGAGAGATTCGCCAATTAGTATGCCGAGGAATTTAACATATTAAACGGGTAACGATTTTTTACGATCTTCTTTTTAGGGTGTCTAAACAGTAAAAGCTCTGCTTTTGCTACATTAGGTGAAATTTTATTAGCTTTGAGCCAGTTACAGGGTGATCTAAGGCCTATGCTAATAAACTTATTGAGGCTCTTTCATGATTCATTAGTGCAGAGTAGGTTGGTGTCCTTAACAAAATGTTGAACAAGAGAATTTCTGATTGTATGATGAAGATAATTTATATAAATAAGAAAAAGAAGAAATGACCCTGGAGGAATATCAACATTACAGCCCAAAGTGGCAGAGTTAACGCCGTTAATTGAGAAAGTTTTGAACCGGTCATAAGATTCTTATTAATCTGAAAATTTCAATTTCAAAAGAAGAAAAATGGAAAAATTCCACTTGTAAATTTAAGACAGTCCCATTTATCAAGATTAATCTGAAGGGCCGTATAGTCCACCAAGGTAAGTTTGTCACATTTTAAATGATAAAATATGTATAGAACGTAATATACAAAAAGATAGAAATCAAACAAATAAACTTGATCCAATAAAATAAACTTCCTTAGTAATATTAAATACCAGTGTTGAGTATTTCTAGTGTAAGTAGAATTACGGGCGGCGGTTGTTGACAAGTGAAAGCAGATTATTTGTCACAGAGAGTTTACGTATAACATTTTCCAGTTCATTCTGAAGTTCAATAGTCCATCGGTCATTGACTCGTTCGTTCAAAAGTTGCTTCGAGATTCCGTTTGCGTCTAAGTAAGGAAATTTCACAATTTTCAAATCCTTAACTTTCAGTTTTGCCTACTCTAGCAAATTCAGTTTTTTCTTCGCTAGCGAAACACGAAATGTTGCCTCTTCTGGTGCTGATTTCTTAGTGTGATAAGGGTTTTTTCTGAATTCATCGAAACGAAACGATAACGAAAAATCAACTCGCTCGGCTAATACTAAATCACACAAATATTTGTATCTGTCTTTAGTCAAAGGGATAATTTGCCTTATGAAGGGGCTGCAAACTTTTTAAACGACAAAAGCTTCAATAAAAACGAAATTAATTGTTTATGTCTCATTTTTCACTGGACAACACCCAACTTTTTTTAACAAGCCCTCGCATTCACCGAATGTTTTAATAAATAATCTCTTATTATGAATGATCCTAAGTTTTGCAATACAAGCATTGTCAGTTATATAGTTTTGCTGATGACTTTCAAATAAGATTCTCGGTCTGACACTGGATATTAAATTTTTTCCAAACAGAATTACCATATTTTTGGTCGTCTCCGAAATGTATCGTCAAGGTAAAGCTCTTCTGTCTATCACCCAAATCTTCACTGCATTCAAGTATAGCTATATTACGGCGTTATTTGCACTTATAGCACTCATAAACTTACACTTTATGCTTTTGTATCCGTACTGCGTACACGCAAAACATCTACCTATCACCTAAGAATATCTTTCCTTGAACTAGGGTTTGTCACTGTCTAACGCTGAGCTATGTATGATCTTTTAAGCAAAATACACAATGGGATTTTTCCGCATTTTGATTCACCTTTCTACTGTTTGATTGAGTTTGGAAACTATTATAGTATAATTTCTAGGTTCCTCTGTTTCTATTAAGAGTACCATACATGTTTTTCACAGACAACTCCTCATCTAAACTATAATATATATAGCCAATGAGTAAAATTAGCCTGGCCAATAGTTGGGAATTCTCATTTTGCCTACCAATAACATGTGAACCCAAAAATCCCATTAATATTTTTTAGGCTACATAAAGCAAAATCAATTAATTTTAACATTATAGGGCTTATGTAAACAAAAAGTAGTTTGTGGACCATGCAAAAATACGTTATAAATGGAGGTTTTATTATTATCTTTAAAATGTTTGAGGAAATGTACCATCTTTTATAAATCTTCCTTTTCTTTCTAACAATCATTTGCAAAAAAATTTTTAAAAGTTTTTAAATCAAAGGATATCACTAACCAATTTCTACTTTTTTCGACAAAAAATTTTTTTAAAGAGCAAGCCTGTCAGGATTTCAATCCTAATTTGCAGCTTTACATTGTTGAATAACACTTTAATTTCAGAGGGCATAGTATTCGTTACGTGAAAGATATTTGGGCTGCCAGTTTGCAAAAAGCTGATAGATAACAATTTTTGATAAATCAACAGCATATTTAATTTTTAGTTTTTGTCAATGTCCAACAGGAAATTTAGGGACATACCCTCATTCATATGCATATTCATATGCTGTTAAAACTTTTAACGAAATGGGTAGTAAATAGAACAGGTAACGTGAAGCTAAAGGTTGCACTTTCAGACTCGAAGATGAAGTAAGACAGAAAAACCTATTGTAAATGAGCATGAAATTAAAATCTACAACGACCAAGAAAAAAAAACTGATAACAATGAAACTGCCACAGCCAAAAAAGTCATTATTAAAAGCATTACATGACGCACCTGCATCATCACGAGAAGATAATAACAGAAAAATTTCAACGCTATAGAAAGATTCACGCAACAAGACCTGGTTTCAATTTTCTTTGAAGTAGTTCATTAAAGTTTTTAGCATAGCGTTAAAAAAAAATTTGGAACGATGTCAGAAGGATCTGTGTACTTTTATAGTACACTCAATTGTTAAAAAGCCATTGAATGTGTCTGAAATTATCAAATACGAACACCTGAGTTACTCGTTTAATACTTCTGACAAAAAAACTCAGACATTGACATGTGATCAAGTTATTTTTTCACTGGTTTGAAAACAGAAATAACTATTTTACAGTATTATTGGGCAATTGCTTAAAAAAAAAAATTAATACCATAGCTAAGAAAAAAATTATTTATTATATCTTATGATTGACGAAAATAACTTTACTTTTGGAGCAACTCCAGGTGGTAAAGTTCAAGAAAGCAGATGCTATGGAATATTGGAAATAAAACGCACAGAAGAATAAAAATGTATTGACCAAAAAGACATTTTTTTAAGGTGGAAGACCATCTCTACTAAAATTATTTGCCCTGTAATGTTTCTTGACCTTTTAGGTGTATATAATAGCGAATATGGAATTGAAAAATAAATAATTTAATATAAAAATATAAATTCCTGTTTCCAAGACAACCGTTAAAAATGGCGGATACTGATTTTACATGATCATAGAAATTCCACAATATTTTAATAACTAAAAGTGACACGTTCTCTTTATTTGCAAAGTTATTGCTTTACCTTTCTAAATTTGCCTATACCGGAAAAATTATTCTTACTCAAGACGCAGGGTTTTCATTTCCTTTACAGATTGTATATATATATACAGTATAGATATAAATAATGTTAAAACACAAAAAATCATACTTAGTTTAAGAACAACACTTTTTGAACCCTTACAATTTGAAAAAAAAAGTGGAAAAAGACAATAAAATAACATACAGATAGAAAACCCATAATTGATCAGCACCATAATTCCAAATCGATGACCACATCATAATTTTCCGGAAAATTTCATAAACAAATTTAATTTCAAGGTATGGAAAATAAACAGAAACATCTAGCGAAAAGTAAAGACAGCAAAATACAAAAAGCAAAAACTAAATTGCTCAAATAAAACGGCAATTAAACATAGTGATCGGTTGCTAGGATCCCCCAAAAATATCTATCGGAGGAAAATGTAAATATCAAAAGAGAGTTTTTTTTTTTTTTTTTTTTCAGATTCGAATTCTTCATTAAATTCTGCATAAAAATTGCTTAAAAATTATTGAAATTTAGAGGTGCTTTTCCACCTTAACTAATAAAAATGCATGTAATTTAAATTAAACTAAATGGGATGAATTAGTACAAGCAATAAAAATAAATGAAGATCATAAACTAAATTCAAATGCACTGACATGCAAACACTTTAAACTTTAAAAACTTTAACCTTTACATTAATAAGGGAGTGGTTATTGATCATGGAACCAAGGACAGCTATTTATTTTGAACGCTTATTAGTTTCTGGAAAATTACACGCAATTCTTTTTCTACCTAAAGCAGCAATTTCCATTCAAAATCAAATTCATTTTTTTTATTCACTCATATTCTTCAAATTAAGCTTAAATTAAGCTTTTAAGGTAAGCAACAAAGTAAATTTGAGACTTGATGTGTTAATATTCTAATCAAATTTTTATTTAATAAAGAACTGGTACATAAGAAGGAAAAATAGCTTAGACTAGGTGTTTTTTTTTTAAATATGTAATTCTATTGGATAAAATTAGGTTATTTGAAAATATTTTTTTTTATACATAGGAATATGATAAAAAAATTAATGAATACACTTACTTTATCACTTGTTTTATATAAAAAATAATTTTACAAAAATAAATTACATCTTTACATCATTTTATAATTTATTATGAAGATTTAGCATCATTAAAATATTCATTTGGTTAAATTAACATTTAACATATAATTGTAATTAATATTGTATTTACTTTCATTGGTAGTGTAAATTTTGTTTATTTAGTTTCGTTTATTAAAGAACGGTATTATTTTTTCAATTTTAATTTTTTCAAAAAGAATAAATTTTTTGAAAATTTCTTCTTTTGCATTTAAAGTAGCAACGAAATTTTTATTGGGTTTTAAAGAGTCATTGTAAAGTGCCGGTTCTTGTTTTTACACGAGTTTTTCTTATGGAAAGAAAGTGTTGCAGGGCGAGGTCTGGGTATGACTTCTGTTGTGACATTCGGATCCTCCATTATCTGATCGGCTACTATGGGTTGTTTTTGCTGTAATAAATTCATATGTACTGTTCCATAATAGCTTATTTTACGCCTGCCATTAGGGTGACGTAAAGAAGAGTCCGTCCTGAACAACATAGTATCTTCATCGTCACTTTCAGCCTCCATTTCAACGCCAAAACGTTTTAAACAATTCTAAAAGAAATTTCAAAAATGCCTCAGGGAAGTTCACTTGCAATAAATTTTAAAAATTGATTAGAAAAACAAACGAGTACGTTATTTACTTCTAAGTTAACTATTCAAAATAAAAGAAGGTATGAACTATGGAAACCCCAGCAAAGAAAAACTTGGTGACATAAACTCATATGCTTATGGTTATGAAATGTAAAAACTTTTGTAAAGGTTTTCATCGTATATTTGAATAAATCCTCAGATACCCTTAATAATTTAAATTCTTTTGAAAAGTTTAAGTCAGTAGTTGATTTATTTTTAATACTCTCGAAAGAAAATTCATGAGGTTAACAGCTTCCAAAAAAATCTTTCAAAACATTAGCAATTTAAATTATTATCTCACTTTAGACAAAAATTGGATTGAGAGCGAGTTTTTTTTAATTGTGTTACTAATATCTTTCAATGATTTCCAAAGATCTTTAGGCCTGCCTATATTTTCGGCGAGATTTTGGGTAAAATTTTTCTTATTTCTTTTAATAACCTATTATTGAATAAAAATAAAAGATTGTCATCAAGGTGTGTTGAAGTTTTGGGAGATTTGTATGACTTTAGTGGCCATTTAACAGATCGTCCACATTATTTGATATAAAGTAACGAACCAACTGGAAAATCTATAGATGTAAACCTTCGGAGAGCAATTGAAAGAGTTAGTCGAAATCAGAAATATATATTAGCAAATATTACAAGTAAAAATCGAAAAAGCTAACGAATAATATCACAATATTCCAGTAAAATACTGACCATATGCGTATATAT
>JAUZNK010002847.1:0-11237 GCA_035046665.1 Euphysa ruthae | reverse complement strand
TATTAGATTGAGACGAATAGGAACACAGCTTTGACATTAGCATGTTTTCAAGGACGAACTGAAGTCGTGGGTTTACTTCTTGATAGAAAGGCTAACGTAGAACACCGTGCAAAGGTAAGACTATTTTATAAATTTTGAAATGAGCTAACTTAATGAATTCAAAGATAGCATCAGGCCCACAAAAAAATTTTTTAGGGTCGAATATTGTGAAATTAATTTGCAGAAAAAATAAGACTGATTGAAACTTTATAAAGTTATTCTAATGAGAAATAAATAAGGAATAGATGTTTTTAACATGGTGTTTATTTTACAAGTTACTATATATTAATTATATGTATTAATTAGACTGAAAAAGTTAGTGAAAAAAAGAATTGAAATGCATGATTTTATCTGTTTCTTGCTTTGAAATTACTTGATGTCATTTACTTTATTGCAATGCTTATGGTGTAATTAAAAATTTTAGATCTATTTTTGAAGTTTGTGTTTGTGAAACTATAAACAAAACCTTTAAATTTTTTTTCTAACCAAACAACTTTAACAGAAATTTAAAGCTTTATTCACAAAAACGAGACAAAACCTAATGGGCTGTAAAGTTAAGGAATTGTAATTTTCTGGTTTTAGAAAATATAACTTCTATATCGATCATATATATAACTTCGATTAGCAGAAAAATCAGAAAATCTAACCTATTTTTATTTATTTTGGAAATTTTCTTGCTTTGTGCATTACTAAAATATCTGGTTATTTGGTCATCAATGCTTAATCGCTATTTCATTAGACTGGTCTAACACCGCTAATGGAGGCAGCTTCAGGTGGCTATGTTGATGTTGGTCGTGTCCTAATAGATCGAGGCGCTGATGTCAATGCACAACCTGTTCCTTCATCACGTGATACAGCGCTTACAATCGCTGCTGATAAAGGTCATTATAAATTCGTCGAACTTTTGATAGTTGTTGGTGCAGCAGTGGATGTGCGTAATAAGAAAGGATGTACTCCTCTTTGGTTATCTGCTAATGGTATTTTATATTATATTTTGCTAGTTACACCTAATTTGTTTTACAATTTCTTTTTATTAAATATTGACATATTGTTTTTAATTCTAATTTATTAATTGTAATTGTTTTAGTGATAATCCAGAGATCCTATGATATTTCTTCTCTGGCTGGATTTATATGTGTCTAATAATGTTATTATTATCATTTCAACTTTTTCAATTGTTGCGGTTTATCACCATTTAATATTACTAGCTTTTATATATTTAATCATAAAATTTATTTTATTTTTAGGTGGTCATATCGATGTTGTGATGCTTCTGGCACGTGATTATGCTGACGTAAACGCAACCGATAACCGGGGAGTTTCATGTTTAATGGCAGCATTTCGTAAAGGCCACGTGAAGGTTGTGAAGTGGATGGTGAAGCATGTCTCACAATTCCCTGCTGAATCGAACTGTAAACGTTACATGCTAACTATTTCTGACAAAGTAATGTTTTGTAAAATCAATTTTTCGGATTGTTTATCTTTCATCATGAATGTAAGGCCATAGAAAAAATGTCGGGATTTGAGAAGAGTATTGTTACTTTAGTTTTATCTTAAAGATATCACACTTTCTATGAATCAATCATAACTGCAATGCGCTTCTTTAAATCATAATATGGGTTGAATATCTATTCTTTATCTTAATCTGACTGTGTTTATGCACTTAAACGCTGAAACAGCATCTTTTGCCAAAGTAATTTCTATATTTCAATTGAACTGAGATTTTAAATTTAAATAGCATCTGTTAACAAAATTATTGCTCTCAGTGATGTCTATAAAGAATAAAACTTCTGCCTGCCGGTAAAGTAGATAAAAAAACACAAGTAATGAAACTGTCATTGACCTGGTTTTGAATTTAATTAACACTAAGCTACCTCAAAACCATTCACAACTCAAATTTGGTATGTTATAAGTGGTTTTAGAAATTAATTTATGCATCCTTTAGAATTTTCCAGTTTCTTGTCCATCTTTTTTTGGACTTCCTGGCAAAGTCAACAATGGTGTTAAAAATTTACCTTAAGACATAACGACACATACCAACAATTCTTCTTCCCTTGAATTCTTCATTTTCAGATCCTTTCAGAGCAAAGTTTTATGTTTTTCAATACCTCAAAATTGATTTGGTAAATATTTTTTTGGTTGCCCCAACAGCGACTCAGAAAAAGGAACCTATAAATTCACTACCATGTGTTTGTGTGTTTCACTCTTTTTTTCTTTTTTTTTTAGTCTTCCACACCCTTTATTTCACGTATCTGACAATCGTCTTTAAAGCCCAATTTTTTAAATATGGGACTGTAAAATCACAGAAGTGAGATAATGAGCATTAAGTAATTATATATCCGTAAAAGTAAATGAGCAAGTTATAAGGCATCCATTTTTTGTTTCCAGGAGCTGTTGGCAAAACTAAAAGAATGTAATGAAATTATTAACACTGCAAAGAAGAGACAAGAAGCGGAAGCCAACAAAAACGCATCTATTTTACTCGAGCAATTAGACCATGAAAAAAAAAAGGAGGAACGACGAAAGATAGCTGCTCAGAAAAAGCGAGATAAAAAGAAGATGAAGAAAAAAAAGAAATGTGGGAGTAAAGATGTTGAGGAGCAGGATGACTATGACCAGGAGGAAGAAGATGTTGCTTTGGATCAATTTCCTTTCTGCACTAACGATGAGCGAACACCTATGATTATCAATGGTAAAAATATTCAATTTTATAGGCAATATGATTGCATCCCTTGTGAGATCAATTTTTTTGACCTTACGTTATATTTTTCTATTTCTAGCATCTTTTAGACTTACTTAGGCTTAGAACTGTGATATATATAGTATGAAATATATAGTATTAATATCATCTCAGTTAATGATTGTTTAAAATTTTTTTAGATTTCTCGGAGATATATCCGTTTGCCAATCTAAAAGTTATGGTCGGTATAATGAGATTTCTTATGCAAGTGATACATTCCTATTGCATTTCGTGATTTTTACTGTTTGTGACATTACACCATTTAACAATTTTAAAAGCTCAGGATGTTATCTGAAATACTCTTTTGTTTTGCTAATCCTTCCAAAACACAAATTTATACAAGAAAATAACTTTGTATCTTCAATAAAATTATAAGAAAATCAAGCAAAGTGTAATTTGTGGTTTATATCGTACTGCTTCTTTAGACGAGCGTCCAGATTTATCGACTGCAGAATTAAAGCTCAAAACGCAAAAGCTTTTGAAGGTTAAAAAGAAAGATAAAAAGAATCGTTTGTTAAAAAATAGAAATGCAAGCATGGATAAAGAGGATGATTCAGCCGATCTTCAACTGAAACTTGATGACCAGGAAATAGATGGATTAACAGCTATTGCTATCACCACTGCAGCACAAATAGTATCATCAATAAAGTAAAGATTTTAATTTTTAACAGTTCAGTCATTTTGGGAAAACTGTTTTGCTTTGTAAATTTTTGTTGAAAACAAATTGTTCAAAACTTTTATACTCCATAAGTTTCGGTAAATGGAGTTTTTTTTCGATCAAGTCTTAGTTCTCTTTTAAAAGTAACCTAATATATGAAACCGTTCAAAATGAATCTTCAGTTCAATACATGTGAAATATAACAAGTGGCTTGGGCCATGTGCTTATTAGAGGAAGGACCTTTAAAAAATGCTGTTTATTGCATGGGGAATTTTAGCCACAGCATCTCACATATTACTTATTGGATGTTGTTTTGGATGTTATTCATACTAGATCTCTGCTCATTACTTTTTTCTAATTTGTTACAGGAAGCTTATAAAGTTAAGTTAAGAATAGTAAGGTAAGTAACGTGACGGCGCCAGATTTGAAAAAAAAAAAAAAAAATCATGCTAGTCAGTTTTTGGAGGTATATAAGGCAGAAATTTTTTCGCATTTTTTCTTGACACTTTTTTTTTTGAGTTCTAACTCACACTGCTTGCTGAGTTTTTTAATTTTACTATGAAAGTAAGAATAAATTATCTCTAAATGATGAATATCGTTTTTTTAATTGTTTACTATACATATTTCAGTCATTGACAATGTACCTTTCCAAATTATGGTTTACTTAACCTGCTTTCTTTCGAAATAATTACTGTCACCATCATGCATCATGCAGTCTGCTGTAGCGTTTTATAATTTTTCCTTTTTCTTTTATCAGAAATGGCAGTAATAAATTGTTTCAACTTTTCATTTGTGATTTTTTCTTTTTCTTGTAATGAAAGTAATGCAAAAACAAAGAGCTAGGTAAGGTTGAAAACTGAATTATATTTGCCAAGATGAGCCAGTGAATATTTACATATTTACTATTCATATACGATTGCAGTTTCAAAATTTTCCAAAATTCCTGCCATAATTCAACATCAAAAATAAAAATAAAAGGTGGTGAATTTTCAAAATGAAATCCTTTTAATCATCTGTAATTTTTTACCTTTTAATTTTGTTTCATGATTGTTTCACTCTATTATATATAATGGGGTATTTATTATTATTATTATTATTGATATAAAATGTTAACTTTTAATTTTTCAAGAAAAATGGTCGAAATAATGTTTCATTTGTGCTGTATAACCGCAAAGAGCAAATCGTATTATAGTTGAGTTTTAAATTGAAATCAAAGTTTTATTCGTGCTGCTTAACTGCAAAGAGCAAATCGTAGTTGAATTTATGCAAACCCTTGAAATTTCGTTTAAGTTTGCTATTCCAGTCATCACACTTTAATAAAGCTTATATCATAGCCAAGCTGGTATGAAGTGGTATCTTATGAATTAACAAAATGTAGAATACTATACTTTCTAAACTACTATACTGCTACTAGACTTTCCCGTATTGTATTGTTATTTATAAAAGTTCATTAGATAGAAAATGTTTCATGGGTGATTGTATGTTTTAAATATTCCTGAAGGTTTTTTAAACAACGATCTGTTTAAATGACTTTTTATGTAATCGTGATTACAAAATTATACAACTTATAATATTCTCAGATTAACAGTTATCTTAGGCAATTCCTGGAATATTTCTTGAATTTCCCTGTCATAACTTAAGTATGCCTATGGCATAATTCATACCAAAAAATTACTTTTAAAATGTTTTCTTTAGACCATTAGAAACAATTAGTGCAACTACAGCTGCAGAAGTTACTGTAGCTGTGGCTACTTCCATAATGACCAGGACAAGAAATACATCATCAAAGTCTACTTCTTCACTTGATGCAGAAGTGGCAGCTACTATGGCTGCTGCAGCTGCACAATGTGCTATCGTCACATCACATTGTGTTGCTCTACCAAGCCTTATAAGTCCAAGAAAAAACAGACGAGCAGAAGACGGTTGGAAAGAAGTTACAAGAAAGTATGTATTATTTACATGTTTACTACAATTCTAGAAGAAAAAATTCTATCTCTCCTGAAATTCCTCAAATATTTCAAATTTTAGTATATATTTAAAATGCTATATAGTCAAGGAGGTAAACTATTATGCACCTTAAATATTACGCAGCAAGTTATGGAAACAATCTACAAAAAAAAAAAAACACCATACAACCATCAGGCCAGATAAAACAACCATTGATACTTTGTTTAACAAAAAAAATATGGAGGTCAGCATTTTAAGTTCTCAAACAGTTGTCATTTAAGTAATGCCCCATTTTACGTCGCAAAACAGCTTGCTGAAAGTGACAACTAATATTCTCATATTTCAGGGCCGTCAGTTATTTTAACGCATTAGAACACTTAGCGTATGTATATTCTTAATAAAGCAAAGTAGACATCTTTCTAACCCAATTAACAAACAAACTATTCACAATAGTTTCCATCCAAAAATATTTTTGACATGAAACTATTATGCACATTTTTTTAAACTAGCAACACGTGAATAAAAGATTTAACAACTTCATATTGTTATTATTATTGTTATCATTTCTCTATCAATCATAGTTTATATATTCATATATACTTAAAAAACCTTAAAAATAAATCATGCCATCAAAAAGCAGCTGTTGCAAAGAAATGGACAGAAGAACACATTACAAATGCTTTAGTTGAAGTCAGTAGTGAAATGACTAGTATATGATCAGCAGCTAATAAATATGGTATGTCAAAAGGTAAAATGTTTATTATATACATTTCGCACTTCCTTATAACAGTTCTGTCATTACAAGGAACACAATATTTCTCACGTTTATACTCTTCTGTGCCAAATTATAGGGGGGAAGGTCAACAAAAAATCACAGAATTCCTTTTTTTTGTACTATACTTTGGCTGAATCAATCTCTGTATGTTTTTATGTATGAAGTATAGCAAAACCACAATGGAAATATTGTTGTGAGAGAAAATTTTTGTGCCTATCCTTGCCACCGTTTGGAACCAATGGCTACTTTGATGAACGCGCCAAGGGAACAAAAGCCAGCAGAATAGGAATAATTTTTTTCTATTAGCCTAAATGCTGGAACACCACTGCAACAATTATTGATCGCATCTACTTTTGCTGCACCCTTTTTTTCTACTCCTAAAGTCAGCGATGACTCTATATTTAGAGCGCTTGGCCCAAAGTCTACAATCATGCCATCACCAGGGAAAAAATTGGTACCATTATAGGATCTTACTGACATTGTAAATAGACAATTGTTGGAAATCCCGAGGATACCAGTTTTGAGGAGCTGAATGAAAGGTCCTGTTGAGAAACCACCCATCAAGAGGCAGAAAATCGATATTACAGCAAAAGTAATAACCAACGAGGATTATTTAGAAAAAATACAAACTGTGTAAATAAATATGTAACATGTATACTTACGTGAAGATAATCTTTCTGAATCAATTTGTTTTGCTTACTTGCCCTGAGCTTCTATCTTGCTAAGTTGAGGTTGTGGCAGATTTAAAATGATTGAACCTCTTATAAGGAAAATCAATATAGACGCATGAATATATTTTAAATACATTTCTGTAAATATTTAAACAACATATAGCCAGCAATTAGGATTCCATCTTTTTTAGCAGCAAACGGATAAACGAATAAATAATACGCACATCAATACACGCGTAATTGCGCGAGTATTAGTTTGACGCTTTTGCGAAATAATAAGCAGTTTTGAAGGGTCACAAATATGCAACTTTTATTCTAAATATTTCGCATACGTAGTTGGTTAGGAAACAATTCTTAGCGCAAAATGAAAGATGGTAGTTACACTGAACAAAAACGTTTATATTGACAGCAGGATGTAAAAGGTTGGTACGTAAAAGCTAACTTTCTTGAATATGCGTAATAATTACCCTCCTTGACTATGTATCTGGTTTTTGGAATCTTAGCAACTGCTGCAGTTTTCTCTATGGCTTTTAGCTTATCGAGGCTACTGTTTGTCTTACCTTATTGCTTTAGAACAAAGTATGTATTTTTATATGAAATTTGCTTAAATATTTTTGTTTGAAAACATTGCTGTAGAAATTTACAATTTTCTCTTAAAAATTATTAGTACAAGTTTCTGTAGATGGCCGAAAACCTTAAAGAATTTATTTTTTCATTGCTTGGAATTTTTTTTTTTTTATTTTTTTTTTTACTGCTAGGGCTATAACATTCCACATGCTAGATCTTTTTTTGAGGTTTCATTGCATACAGCTAAGTCTCAATATTAGGCTGATACGCTGTTTCAATGAATGTGAAAATTTTGTCCAAAAGATGTTCAGGATTGCAAATTGGAATTAGAGGATTTGCGATATGATTAATTTCAGCTATTATTTGCCACATATGTAATTATAGTTTTATTAGACTTAATGCAATGAATAATATCTCTTCTATTTTCTTTAGTTTCCCCCAATCTCGTTCAAAGAAAATTCTTATACCTGCATCATTGATTTCACGTGTTATTGGTCGAGGTGGTTGCAATGTAAACTCAATAAGAGAAGACACTGGGGCACTGATAGACATAGATACTAATAGGAAAAAAGCTAATGGGGACTGCATGGTCACAATAAAGTATATAAGTCTTAATTTTTTGTAATACTGTAAAACTCAATAATTAATTTTTATATTCTAATAATTGCTCTCTATTAGCTCGTTCTTATTTTGAAATAATTGTTTGGTGCCCTCCGTTTGCTAGTGCTAGCAGTAAAGAAAGCTTAATGTGTTTGTTCTCTAAAAAAAACAAAATTACTTCTAATTAACTTATAAATCTACAGGTTATTTATAATTATTATGTAGTTGGCACAGTTAGTTATAAATTTTAAAATAATAAAAAAAAAACTATGAAAAAGAAATTTTTTATTGAGAAAGAAGTTATCATGACATGAGTTTAAATAATTTATTAAGACTACGAGATGTGTGTCAAAATTAATGATTGTTCTATTTTCTCCCAGTTGAAATGATGCTCTTTATTCCAATGAAGCTCTATTTCATTATTTGTTGCATCCACCTTTTTAACCAACAGTTGATTTTCTTTAATTTGTTGGTTTAGACTGTGTTTTGATTCCCTGACGTAGATAGATGGACAATTGTTGCATGGTATACTATAGATGATGTTTGTTTTTCTACTGTTGTTGAGTTTTTCTTTTGGGTGACTGTAGATTTCGATGAGAATGATAGGAGTATAATATCGTTCGGGTATTATGTTGATTTAAAAGTCTACAGTTTTTCTGAGTATAGGAATATAAAGTAGATTAACAGAAAATTAACAGAACAGTCTGTACCATGCATCAATTTTTATCTATCTACATTGGGGAATCAAAACTAAGTTTAAATCTTTGAATTAAGGAACAATAACGGGTGGTTAATAGGGTATAATAGGGTGTACAACAAATAGCGAATTAGCGCATCATTGTTGAAATAAGGATATTCAAATATCGTTATCTACACTTATCTCATATCTCATAAGATTAAAGAATTGATTCACTCTACAAAACCCAAGTCACTCAATTACATTCAATACATGCTTCCTGAAATCTGATCTCCCGTCATTTTTATATAAAAATTTCCTTGATGGCCCCATTTCGAATGATTGTGCTTGTCATTTTGCACATCACCCATTAAATTAACTGGTACATATCCTAATTTCTACATGTTAATCATATCAGTTACTACATTTGTTTTACTTCCAGATTTTTAAGCCTTTTACAAGCCATATAAAATTTTTAATCTATTGTAAATTTTCCAAAGATGAAAGAAGGTTGTCTCCCGAAATGTAGCTTTAATAAATTATTTACTCATGGCATGAAATTTCTCTTGCAATATAGTATGACTGAGTCAACAAACTAAAGTACTTTTAATATTAAGTTCTTCATATTTGAAAAAAATACATTAATTAGATAAATGTTATAAATGTATGAATTAACATTATTTATCTCACAAATGTTGAGTCAAAAAAAATTTCATTTAGGTAATTTTTTTCAGCTCACTCCATGCAATATTTTTAAACAAGTAGAGAAATGGTTTTGGGTTCAGCTTACTTTTCTCTATATAATTTTTGAATAAATTTATTTTACTTCCAGTGGCTATTTATTCCACAAAAAATGATATAAAAAAATGTTATACACACCGACCTGGAAAATTACATTTGTTTATTAATATATATATATTGGCTCTAGTTCTGTGTTTGGTGGTATTTTTAATTGCATACGTTTAATACAATATGATACATTTGATTATATTTAAGTTATTTGTTTGTTAGAGGTACACCACAAGCTGCGCGCCAAGCTTCAAATCTAATCCAATCTCTTATTGACAACCCTGAGCAAGATGTATCTGAAATACTTCCTCCTGTGTCAATATATAAACAGCCTAAAAGTGAATTAATAACAATCACAAGTTTGACTATGCTTTCAAAATCATTGAATACACCAAAACCGACTTCCAAACCTCATACACAAAGACAAATTTCAGCACCTACTCCTGTAACCTCCCAACCAATAAATCAAATCAATCCTTCTCACCAACCAATTTCTATTATATCAGAAAAGTCACAAAAATCGCTTATTTACACCACCACAAGTAGCATGGCTGTGAAAAATTCTGCAGTTCATAATGGTCGGAAATGTTTACCAGCCACCAATGGAACAAACTCACCGATTTCAGGATGGGATAATTATATTGAAGAACCTCCAAAACTAATGCAAATAGATCCATCATCTGTAACTCCAATAACAGCTTCAACTAAAATTTCCATTTCAACTCTCAGTAGTGTCACAAAATCCCCTGCTGCAAGGCGTTTGTTTACTTCAACAAAAGTAACAAGTTTAACAACTGTTGTTTCAAGTATTTCAAGAACTCTACCAAAACCGATTGGAAGTAATCGTCCATCAAGAACTTCTTTGCCATATAGTAGCTCAATATCGTCAACAAGTGCAATAGAATCTGCTGCAGCCACCCTTCACTCTACTCTGAATAATCTACTGTCACAAGTTGCTACTCAGAGAAGTCCAATGATTTGGAATGAGTACCAGGATCGTGGGAAACATTCAACTTGTGGAGATACAGTGGTTACTACTTTCTCAGCATCTCCAACAAATGTAACGACTGGTTTTTCAACTGAAACCTTTCGTGGTTCATTGTCACAAAATTCATCGCAAGATTCAGCATTTATGGGTCTCTCACGTACTCCTTCTGTGTCACCTGTGTCAAATCAATCTATGTCTCCTACGCCAGAAGATAAACCTCATTTGAATCCGATTGGAAGTGAGAGAGGTCATAAAAAGTGCTCTTCTAACCCGTTACTTAATTTAAGTGATTTACCTTCACTGTTACAAGGTATATTTAAAAGTTGATTTTTATTTATTATTTATATATTAAGATTCTGTTTTCCTTTTATTAATTCTGACCGTTCATTTTTTTTTTTATCAGTTCGAAAAATATTTAAATCATTCTAAAAAATCATTGGTTATCCAATATTATATTCTTAAATTAAATTACAGATTTTTAATTTTTATTTTAAACTTCATCACTTTGCGTAGACGAGAGTTGTTCTAGAAGTATAAGCTTAATTCCTTCTTTCCCCTTAGTCTTAATGAGTGTGATTTCACATTTGGTTATGGGTAAATTTGTGTTCTTTACCTTAAGCACATATTATTTGTCCACAGGTTTGTATTGAGGTAAGTAATAGGTCATCAAGGTTGAATCACTATTGCAATACTTGATTGTATTTACAGATATTGGTTACACTATGTTGCGTTGTTTATTTAACTAGAGTTTTTTTCCTGTTTATTTACCTTTATATGTATATGTTAT
>JAUZNK010002845.1:0-11239 GCA_035046665.1 Euphysa ruthae | reverse complement strand
ATGTAACGAAACTTTTCCTATTTACTACTAACTTTTATTTGTTTTGTATATAGGTATAGGACATATATTATTTTAAGTATAAAAATTGTAACTAAAGTAGTTTTTTACTTCTTTATTGATATCTCCCTCCCAGTTAAAATATTTTGCAAGTTGAACTTAACAATTTGATATGGGTTTTAGCCAATCTAGAAGGCTTAAATTTGAAAACTTTTCTGGCCCGTCGGCCCCAACCATGGTGGGGCCTCCTTACTTACTAAATTATTTAACCCCTCCACTTCAAAAGTTACTCCGCCGGGCCTGATTTATTGAAACTAGTATACATTTCAATTCTTTTTAAGGGGCTAAAATTTTCGCCCTGACAGACAGAATTCAAGCCATAATTCAACTAGGGTTATAACAGTAGGATATATTTGGTTAGGGCAAAAGTAAACTAAAAAATAAACTTCAAAACCTTAGAAGTTCATAAGTAAGCAAACAAGCTTTTCATGAATATTTCCACTGTAACTTCCTTTATACGACACACACACAAAAACATAGAGGTTGATTCAGCCAAAGCATAGAAAAAACATTTTTTTACAAAATTATAATAGTTGTTAATAGTTAAATTAATAATTATTAGGTCTGCTAACTATATCCAGAGAGCTAAAAATATTTCCTTGAACTTATTTTTAAAAAAATTATAATTTGTGATTGCTTTTATTTCATTAGAAAATGTTGTTTCATATAAAGGCACCTTTTTATGACGTTCATTCATTTATCTGATAAACGTTTGTAACGCTTACATTGTCGTATACGAATATAATCAAATGTTATACGAACACTATTATAGACCAACAAATTTTAAACTTTTTTTGTGCAATTTATAACATAGTAAACAATAAAACAAAAAACACACAAAGAACTAATTAACGACATATTGGACATGTACATGATGTGCAGTTACAAGCCTTAATAGCTGATTTAAAACAAGAAAAATGTTTGGAGCTTTAATAGCTTAGGGGGAGACTATTCCATAGAAAACACGATTAAAAAATAAGTGAGTTTGTTCAATAACTTGATGTTCTTGCAGGTGAGAGTTTCAAAATAAAAGAATTTCTGAGAAAATGCATGGCACATCTTTCAAAGAAAAAATTTCCCACATTAGTTAGGTATTTAGTTTATTGACAGATTTATATGTTTTTATCATTAGACTCTGTAAATGTTTTTCGTGACTGCTGATTATATTTTCCAAGAGAAGCATTCCTTTAAAATAAACGTTTTTGAACACGATTGGATAAAGTTATAGTCAGTTTTCTTACAAAACTTCCATACCAGAGGGCAATATAAAAAACTACATAAAAATAATGACTTTTGACAAAGGTTCTCGTTTGTAAAATATCTAAAAAACTTATAAACCTAAGCAAACAAGAATGTTTGATATTTGCTATAGTACATAACTTAATCATTACGTCATACATATCTTTTGGTTCTACATGATTAAAGTCAAAATTATTGTTGCGGGGAAAGTTCATAAGGATTGTCTTAATAAATGGATGAGATCCAAAATCGGAATCTGAAACGTCAAAGGGTTATGTTAAATATGAGGAACCCATGGGTCAATATTGACAGAAAATTTTTCCCATGGTTGATCCTTTTAAGGGTGAATTTAACCTTAAATAGCTGTTACGTAGAGGGATTTTTCAATTTTCAGAAATTTTAGATTTGTAATTTAGGTTGGATCTACTGCAGAATTTAAATGCATGTGCAACAATACACTGATTGACCCTCATATCAACAGGCAGCCAATTTATTGCTCTATACTGCTTAGTACCAATAAGGGCACGACTTATTCATATTTAAACAAAAACTTATGAATTTATTTTGTGCACTTTTTAAACGGATTTTAAGTGATTCGTTAAGGTCTAAATACAAGGCGGCTCATTAGCTCATTAATTCAAGTTTTCCAATAATTTGTTGTGATAAATAGTACAATCTTTAGCATAAGTTTTAGGCAGGTATTTATTATTACATATCGAAATTTTAATATTTAAAAACAGGTAAAATTTCAAAATGTCAGAAAAAACTTAAATAAAAAAAAAAATATATATATATATATAATACATTACGCAAAAAAAAAATCGCATGATTTTTGATTAATAACCGGTTTTCCAAATAGAGGAATCAATTTTAATTGAAAACGACCATTTTTAAAAATTTCAGGTGTTTTATAAAAAAAATTAGCTCCAAAAGCTGATTGACAAGAAATATTAAAATTTAGCCACTACTTTTTTTTTTTTTTTTTTATGGGCATAGTAAATATCGCCTGCAGCTGTTATTTTTTCATCTTAAGTTGATAAATTTGCAAAAAAAAAACCGAAAAAAGCCATTTTGGCGAGGGAAATTTTTTTCCTAGTTATAATTTAACATACAGCTGCAATATTCGAATGAATAATATACCAAGAGTTTAACTTAAATTTGGTTGAAGCCAATATCCAAACTGACTTGACGATTCCCAATTTAACTGATCGGTCCTACAAAGTGAAATAATTAAATAGGTACTATTGTTAATTGATTTATTTACTTGAGTATATCTGCAAGTAGTCATATTCACCAAGTTTTTGATCTTCTTATGTATGATGTGATGTAGGCGAAGGAGTATAAAGGTTTCTTTTCTGCCAACGTTTAATTTTACATTGTCGAGTCTTCAAAAGTTGTGTTTTTTGTGACATCGCACACTCTTCCGATAAAATCAAACTCTTTAAAGCCTGCTTTATTATTGTTCTCTCTACTTAAAAAAAATAAAGTTCACTGCACTGGAAATAATTTTAATGGCAAAATTTAATATGGTTTCGATTTTAAAAACTGATTAAAAACATTATTAAAAATAAATAAACCTTAAAGAAAAAGTTGTCACACAAATCGAAAAAAAAAGCAAAGTCACAATAAGAAGCAATTTAATAGTTAATTTTCAATTCAGTAAAAAAAACGACTCATTCAAAATTTTCACCAACAATCCATTTTAGTAGCTTTTTATGAAAAAAAGTGACACAGACATAATAAAGTATATTTTATCGAAAAACAATGTTGGGGAGAGAAAGATTTTACTATCATTTTTTATTCCAAATCTGACTGTGAGTGTTCTAAAATAGAAACAGAATCTTACTTAAAGTTTTGCATGAAGAAGATCAATCTTCTAGAACAAAACATTAAGGAAAGAAGTGGCAAATGCTTTCCAAAGATCAGAAAAGATTTAATAATAGATACTAAATAAATCAGATCTATTTATTAGTATATATAAAATATTATTTCAGAATAATTAAGGTTGCATATTTACATGAAATTCTTCTATGTACAATTACGTTGATTAGATTATTCTGCTTGCTAGCTAAGTCTATAAAAATAGTTGATTTTATCAAAAAATTATAATAGCGTCATTATAAAATAACATTGATTATCTATTGTAAATAAAAGGAAAAATAATAATTAAAGAATTAAAATAATATTATAATTTCATATTTATGCTTAGAATTAAAAAAAAAAAAAAATAAATAAATCAGGAAGTGACCTCGAAATGCTTATTTCGAGAAAATACACAAAAAGCTTTTTAAGCTGATTATGAGATTTAATTCATTTGCTATATTGTTTAATATTTGGGTTAAAAAAGCAACGAATCTTATGCATATAACGAAAATCATTAACGTTTGAAAATTAGCGTTTCCTTTATGAAATTGTCTGCATAATAAAGATTTTTTGATGAGAGTTTAACAGCGATTCGTGCAAAAGTTATTTTCCGTCTTATAGGTGTTCGTTTTAAAGATTTCACCTCATTGCGAAATTATGTATTAAAAGAATGTAACGGTATTATTACGGTGTAATAAAATGCAACTACGTAAAAAATAAAGCATACGACGGAGCCACACATTATGAAAAAAAAAATAGATTCGGTCAGGGAAATTATAATTTTATTTAAATTTATGTGGTTTATACTGGGTTGTTTATACTTCTGTGAAAGAAATTTTATTAACAATACTACCACCATTTAAAAAAAATACTTCCATATGGAAATATGAAAAATATAAACAAGGAAGACTTACCCAGTCAACCCTAACACTATAATTGTTTAGAAAAAATAAAAAATCATCGTGTTATTATTAAAAGTGTAATCCAGGATAAGGTTACAGAAGTAAATTTATGTTTTTGACAGCAACTCAAACCCAATTAAACAAGAACAACCTTTGAAAAAATATTTGAAATATTCTAAAACTTGCAAAAAGTAATAGAAAAACTTTTTTTAAATAAGTTATAATGAGGAAAAATTTGAAAGCTATAGCTTGATTGTGAGATACCTTATCAATTTATAAATCAAGAAAAACACCAAATTGTATATGATAAAAATATAATTTTTCTAATGCCTTGCTATATAATTATTGTTTGATTTAATACTTACTAATTTAATCCATAATTAGATTTCGCGAAATAAAAAACTTTTTTGTTTTTTTGGGAACGTTAAAATATAAATATATGAAAGAACAAAGTTTTATTAATGAAAACTTTGCAAATCTGAGCAAGAGAAATTTCATTAGCAACTACTTTACTAAAAAATAAATCTCCAAACGAGTTTGTAAATAGTTAAACTAATAAATGGTATAAGTGAACGCGTAGCTGTCGCGTCGCGTTTAAATGGGGTAGGTGAATGTTGTCGCGTTTAAGCAATACTTATCTGAATAATATCTTTTAGAGTGTCTCAAAGAAATATTAGTCGAAAAATTAAACACTTATTAACACTTATTTTGAAGGAATTTTTCAAATAGATTTTATTTTCGATGGCGTTGCTACTGGATTACTATAACAAGATGTCTGAAATCAGATTTTTTGAAAACATAGTGTGTCTTTTAGAGTGTTAGGGAAATTTATTGAGACTAAATTTAAAGTTAAAATGCGCAGCTCATTTATTCTCAAAACTTACTGGCTGGCAAAGGTTTAATACAAATTTGCTAAGACTTGGTGAATAGTTTGTTGCAAAATCCACTCCCAGGGATATTTATATCGTCAAAATGTATAGATATTAATTGATAATTCAACTTATTGGTGAATATACGAAAAAAATTCTTTTGGAGCTATAAGATACAAAAACACAAACAAAAGGCAATATTACTGCGTTCAAATAATTACTTACCATTGAATGGAAAAAGTAAAAATAATAGCAAAATCAAAGGAAATCATCATTACTTGCACAAAAAGTCAAAAGAAATCTTGTCTATACGACCGTGCACCAAACGTTGATGATGCTAAACAATTTGGATCAAGAGTATACTGCGTTTGAGGTGTATCTTGCATATATTCCATGTGATTTGCATAAGAGCGGTTGTCTTTTGGACGTGGGTATCTGGAAGTATGTTCTAAGTTTGCCTCATTGTGTGTAGGTATAGGCGTGTATTGATTTTCAGGGTGTTGATATGCATGCATGGTATTAGTAGGGAATGGTGTGTTGTTAGTAGTGGGCTGCGAAAGTGAGGACATACGATTATCATATGGGAATGTTGGTACATTGTGATACGGCTCTGATTTTAAAGTCTGAACGTGGTTATACCCTTGCCATGACGTGACCGGTTCGTTTCCTGGAACTCTGGATAAGTCATCTCTCAATCGCATATCTGGTTCGCGTATGTATTGCATACCTAGACTCTGGTTATAACTCATTGCGCGATCATCTAACCAAGGCACTGCTCGTGTTTTCTTTCTGTTTGCTCTTCGTTTCCTATAATCCCCTTTGGAAAACGCTTCAAAATACGCCGGGTGTACTGTCCAGTTACAACTGCGTCCATTCTCAGGTCTGTGCAATTTCAAAAAACACTCGTTCAAAGATAAAGTATGTCTAACGCAATTTCTCCACCCTGAGCCTCGCTTTTTCAGTATTTCAAACGTCTTCGACATATACTCATAAATTTCTGATAATGTTGAGCGTTTGGAAGGTGTGACCATGATAGCTTGCGCTATCATTGCAGTATAAGATAGATTATTATCTTTATCTTCGGAAGGTTCGTCTTGTGGTTTTGGTTTATTGAATGTTTCTTCTGAAGGGTGATAGGCACCAACCTTCGCACGATTGTTGCTCATAGTTGTCAAGACAACTGTGAAAATAGAAAATATGATAAACTATTTGCGAAAACATAAAGTTATTTGTCACCCCATACAATAAAGTTCTTTAATGCGCTAATCTCGTTTAATGGGTTGTGCAGGTTTTCTTTTTGCACGGCCCGACAGTTGCGATTGACATAAAACACTATACTCAATAATGTTTAAAATTAAACTTCTGTCGTTCGTGCATGCGCACCAAATATTGGTCCGTTAGGGTCGACTGCCTTTTGGATCATGGCGTAATATATATGTTAACTCGTGTTCATCACACTGTGAAATTAATATAAAAATTACCGTTTTATTTGTTTATATGAAAATCAAACTCTAATATCTTGTTACAGAAACTGAAAACATGTTTTTCGATGTTTATAAACATATAACAAAATATTTGCAACCAACTCCAGACATTTTATAGACTTATTACTTTTAATGGGCGATTTATCTAATTTTTATGCGATTTTTAAAAATATATTCAAAATTATCTTTACCATTTAAATAAAATACATTATTTTTGAACAAAAAAACCTATTTAAATTTCTGAATAATATTTAGCTTATTTTGGGCATGGTCCCAAGTTTGGTAAAATTTTCAAATCACTGACATGCAAAATTGTTCCAAAAAAAATATATCGCCGAGCAAATTTCGGACAGAATTGGACTCGCTCGGGTTCTAGGCTGCTTAAAAATATTTTTGGGAGGATTTCATATGGGTAGGAAGTTTATTTCTATGGCGCATACTTTTAAATCTTCTGCAAAAATTAATATCATCAATTAAACTAAAGAATACATCCTCCCAAATGAAGACGCTGTCAGTTTTAGCGTCTTTTCAATTTGTTGATGAAGGGTACTTTTTTTAATCCCCCCCACCCCCCACACAATTTTTTTTTTAAATATTCAATTAGATTAAAAAGGTCAAAAAAGCAATAAAAACAAAAGAAAAGCAACTCTTAAACATAAACTTTATTTTCAAGACAAAATACATACCCAATTTAGAGGCCAGTATGCTGCAATATCAGTCAAGATCTTTTCAAACAAATCTAATTGTCTGTGTCGATGACACCACATCCACTCGCATAAATATGAGTCTAACTTTCCTCGATGTGTCACGTTGTGTCTTTTGTTGCGTTCTTTTGCCAATTTCCACAATCTTTCAACTGTTTGAGTATGTTCACCAGAAGTCGGATCTACAAAGTTAAGCGAGTGGTTGACTGTTTAATGAGTGAACCTCATCGCTGCCACGCCACCATAAGCTCTCCAAAGGTCGGACATTATAGCTGTTCCCTACCGTATGGTCCCTTGTATTATAGAAAGCAATGTAGCTGCACTTCGGTCAGGTACAGTATACATGAAACTTTTCAATGTTTCACGACAAATTCCTACAAACACCCATTTTTGTGCTAACACACACCCTTGATTGTTTTTTTGCCATGTAAAAATACCTTCATCAATTTTAACCGTTGTGTTTACACCCTCGATTACCATTGGAATTACGTGCAAATCTAAAGCACAAACTTCACGGAGGTATTTATTAAAATCTAATGTAGTTGCATGGTATAAACAGAGTTCATGTTCCACAAACTTTATAATTGTCATCTCCTGTGACCAAGAGTTTACAAACAGAAACAATGTCCCTGTAGCTAACATTCCAACCTTTTGTTGCGATGTATTTTTTCGTAAAGGAACTTCAGTCCGGCAAGTACGTAAACGAGAACTCCATCTGTCACCCTTATCACGCAACTAAAGTATCATGTTGTGTCCATTTACACATACCCTTGGGTTATGAAAAATCCTTCATTGCTGTAAAGTTCTACGCTAGATTCTTTATAGCGTACAATACCAGATAAGTTTAAAAGATTCATATTCCATAAGCTAATTAATACTACTATTAAGTTCTGAAAATTACTAACACTACCTTGTTTTGTTTTTACTGTATTTTTTATTTTTTGTTAATCTGAAACAGCTGCATTTTTTATGTACGTAAATTCAAACGAACTAAAAAAACCTCAATGCTCTTTTCCTGTATTATGAACGTTTATTCAAACACATTTTTTTTTGTGGGGGTGGGGGTGGTTGTAGGAGAGATTAAAAGAAAAGTACCAGAGGATGTGCCGCTTATTGTTTGGTGACAAAGACAAAAATTTTGATTCTGATCCTGCTTCATTTGACAGTGATTATGCGAATGACGAATCTGTGCAAGAAAAAGATGTTGATGATATTTATATGCTTTTGAAACCTTTACGTTCTGGCACATTTAAAGCAAAAGATTAACAAACACGAAAGTACAGGTGGCATGTTGAATAAAGGGCGAAATATGGTAGAAAACACCGAATTGTTTGATGTAATTGTGAATGAAGCAGTGGATACGGAAGCTTTCATAAAATATTTTTTTAATGATATAATATCTCATATATCACACCATACAAATCTTTACAATTCACAAGGTAAAATTGAAAAACGACTATTCTTACGAGTAAAAATTGAAAATTACGATACATAGGGATGTTGTGAAAAATGGCAGCAATACAAGCTTTATATTATCATCTATATTGGGAAAGTGGTACACGGTATGATCTAGGTAATGTCATGAGACGAGACAGATTACTAAAGCGATTTATTAATTTTAATGATAGCAATACAGCACTCCCCCGTAGTGATGGAAAAGGGACAGACTCTTTAAAATACGAACATTGTTCGAAAATTTGTGACAGAACTGTCTGTCACAAAAACCTGAAGAAGATAATTCAATCAACGAACAAATAACATTTAAAGAACGTAGTTTCCTAAGACATTATATCCTAAGAAACCACACAAATGGCATCAAGATATTTTCAATAAACGGTACTTCTGTTATGCTCCATGTTTTGAGTTAGAAGAGGCTCTTGATCATATGAAATAAGAGGAGAGTAAAGTTCATGGGTATTGTAAGGCAGATGGCAGATATAGTTTTGAGTCTCATTGAAAATTTACCACTAAAAAAAAAGGTTATTTTGATAACTACTTCACTTTTTCCGAACTTTTCAATAAATTACAGGAGAATAAATTTTGGGCAGTAGAAATTCTAACAGCTGATCACGTGCAAGGTGGACCGCTGCTCAAAGAAAGAGATATCCATGGTTAGTTTTACCAGACCTGTCATTGTAAGCAAATGCAATACTTTAATGGGAGTTGTAGACTCATTTGATATGTTTCAAGCACTATATAGAGCAGGTCATAAAGTTGGAGATGGTACGTTCGATTTTTTTTATTGGTTAATAGCCTCTTCAGTTATCAATGCAGGGATAAATTATCGAAAAGATTCGGATGCAATCGGTAGGTCGAAAAATGATCAGATGAGTCTGTTGAAATTTACATTATCCATATGGAAATCATTGATAACGAATGCTAAGTCAGAAGCAATAAGACCACGAACAAATACACCAGGGTAAAGTGCAAGCTTTCTTGATGTAAACTTTTTTCCGAAAGGTTACAGACGAGTTCCACATAAGTGGTACCGGAAAAACGATACGATGAGTACGAACACAGAGAAAAGAGACCAAAGTGCTTTAAATTTAAATGTATGTAGCAAATACAAAAAGGACTTGTTCTTAACTTAGGGAAAAAAATGTACTTTGTGATTTCTACTAGAAAACATAACACAACACAACCATTTATTTTGTTACTTTTTATGACATTGATATATTTAATAATAATTTGTTGTTTGATCTGCAAAATCTCGGATAACAACTCAGGTCGATCACAAATTAACCTCCACCTGTGGGAGATCTGATTTCTTAGGCCCATCTCCGCTGTGGATATGGTTAAAACGACACCTGTCACTGAAAGTTGAGCTATAACTTAAATTTGCCGATCCATTGAATATATTTAGCCTATTAATCAGCACTAGCCTTGTTTCTTAGGCGGCTAAATATTGCCAAAACTAATTCATATAACTGGTATAAGATTAAGTACAGTGACAAAATTGTTATCTCCGTAGAAGGCTAGTATATAGCTGAATTGGGTTTACCAATAAAATGCAGAAGTAAAATCTTAAGATATTCTTTATTGATCGATAAAAATTGTGTAAATCAAATAGACAAGCACGAAATTGCATTATTTTGCTGTTGTCGGCTTTGTTTTTTTATGCCTTAGCTTCCTGGAAGGAAAATGGCCGTCCTGAAAGTGAACCAGGAACTAATAAATTGAGGATTTGAATTAAATATTTGGAACATGGAAATTAAAAAGAATAAAGCAATTACCATTTTTTTTCATCAAATAGAATTTGGCTAAGGAATTCTTAACATAACACTATGATTTTGGTGAATCTGTTTCTCCTGAACTTCGCTTTTTTACCAGAATGCATTTTATTTAAACTGTTTTTTTTTATCATCTCATTTAATCCCCGCTATCTCGATTTCCCGCTATATCGACGTGATTACTCCGGTCCCATCAAAACCCCTATTACTCCCATTCAATTCCCGGCTTATCTCGACATCGCTATTTCGACTCCCCGTTATGTCGACCTAATTTTCCCGAAATTCTAGGATCTATGAGGAAAATCTCGACTTACCAAATCATGAATTCCTAAAACTGAATGTTCACAAAATAAAAGAAATAGAGACATTCTGTACGTTCTTAAATTTTCTTCATTCTAACGGAGCTTCCTGAAGATAAAGATTCATACTGACTGATGATGTTGGCCGAATTTTTCATCCATGTTGATAAGGTGTTATGAGGAACACCAAATTTGGCCATCACGCCCTTCTTCAACTTTACGCCTTCCATCTCTATGATGACAGTCTACTTTTTATGAATGGTTTTCAGTGATATTTTAAGTTTAGGAGCACGATCCGTTATCACGGATATCACGACTTTAAAAAACTAGCTTGTGTCGGCAACAAAATTAATGAGCATAATAAATAAAAAACCACGTGAAATATTTTACTGCATTTGATAACACTGCATTGTTAAGTGCTAATTTTTGTCCGATCAGAATCAATGAACAGTTTATACAAAGATGCGGGGGAGGTAAATTAATGAATGATCATCGATTTTACTATGCAGTGAGTCAGTAAATCCATCCTTAATTCATTCACCAGCTATTTCAACCCCCCGCATTCTCGACATTTTCTCCGGTCCCGTGCGAT